>PVJX010007589.1:0-70160 GCA_004027295.1 Dolichotis patagonum
ACACGACTTGAGACCATTCTCTTAAGTGAAATAAACCAAACTCACAAGGGTAAATACCATATAATCTCCCTAATATGAGATTTGATAAGAGTATATAAGACTTTATGGTAAGCATGAAGCCCCATCTCATAGCTTCGAAGTCTTTCAAAGTTTTAAATCATCAGTTGGAATGGTGTTATCCTGTTTTGTTTGACTATATTATACGTGATGATTTGAACAGCTGTTTTGAAGAAAACATTATGACAGCTATTGCTCATTTAATATTATCCTTCTTAGAAGTCCTACCATGCTTTTTTTGTTCTATTACCATTGGTTCTATCTACCACATTGTGTCTCATTGGAATTTGAATATGTGTGATAGTCCAAACAAATTTTTTTATAAAAAATGAGATATTATAATACCCATTGATCATTTTCTGTTATTCGTTTCAGAAAGCCCTGGAATTCTTTCACTATATGCATGGCTTTATACTATTGTGCTATGTTTGATATTATTGTAATTGAAACTATGCTCAACTATAGCAGAGTAAGAGATATAGTGTTAGATACTGTTGATGCCCAGTTGACTTAATGTAAAGTACTGGGTTGCCTATGTTGTCCTCTTCTGATCTGCTCTGTACTGCCCCCTTTTGTTTTATTCTCTTTTAAATAAAAAAAAAAGAAAACAGAATGAGCACAAATAAACAATCTAATGCTTCATCTCAAGCTTCTAGAAAAAGAAGAACAAGTTAAATCTAAAGCTCATAGAAGAGAGGAAATAGTAAAGATTAGCGCAGAAATCAATGCAATTGAAACTTAAAAAAACAATACAAAGAATTAATGAATCCAAAAGCTGGTTTTTTGAGAGAATAAACAAAATTGACAAAACTCTAGCTAACCTTATAAAGAAAAAAAAAGAAAAAACCCAAATTCACACAAAAAGGACCAAAAAGGAGGAAATTACTACAGATCCCATAGAAATTCAAAAGATCATGAGTACCTACTTTGAAAATCTCTACTCACATAGAGAGGAAAACAGAGAGGAAATGGACAGATTTTTAGAAACATATTAACTACCAAAGCTCAACCAAGAAGTTATAGCAATTTTGAATAACCCAATATCAGCTATTGAAATTGAAAATGTAATAAAAAACATACCAACAAACAAAACTGAACTTTTGAAAGGCACAGTCATTAACTTCATAAAGCTTATATCTGAACCAAGTGATGCTATTTTGGCCATCACTTTCCCCTTCTGTACCTTGACAGACATCACTAGTCAACCCCAGAATCCTTTCTACTAAGCTCCAATTCAGCCTCAAAATCCTTTTCAGGTGACTACAGATTATCAGCTCAGGACAACAGGTAGAATGAAAACCCATTCTCATTTATAACTTGAACTTTAGGACTTAAACAAGAATTTTCCAAGTATTTATCATATCTAAATAGTCTAGGAATTTGTAAAATATGGGGCCCATGTCACAGATGAAGATACTGAGGGACAGTGTTCACCAGGCTAATAGGACTTTAATATCCCAAGTCTGCCATATAGAACCCTTCATCAGTGTTCATGTCCAGGAACAGGGCTGAAAGAGCAAAGATACAAGTTCCAAAAGTATGCCAGAGATCCACTGGGCCACTGCGCCCTCAGTCAAACCATGCTTCCACCCATCTGCCAGCCCAAAACCTGTTTCTGCACTCAACCACCTCTCTGTGTCTTCAGGAGGCCTGCAATGTGAAGGAAACTGCAGGTTGCATTCTCTCTGCAGCCACCAACTTGGAGACTATGAGATAGAGGCCCCTAATCTACTCAGCCTCTAAGCACTCCCAGGGTAAATGTCTATCTGTGGACCACAGAGCTAGGCTTTTGGTCAAACTTTCCACTGAGCCTGCTATCCCTAGAGCAGTGGTTTCAAACTGTGCTACACATTAAAGTCACTTGGGGAACTTTGACAACTCCACTGCCTGGTCCTACACCAGACCAATTACTCAGCCTCAGCTTCAGGAGAGAGCTGCCGGTAACTTGCTAGGTGTTGAGTCAGCGCCATGGGGTGATGTCCGAGGCAGAGACAGGCAGCCTGCCTGCCAGCTGCTCGCCCTCCAAACCTCATCCCCTGCCGGGCTCAGCACTGAGCCCTGCCAGGCCTGCTCCCCAAGGCGCCAGGTCCTCCAGATAAAAACAGGCGGCCAGAGTTCAGGGCTCGCTGGCATTCTCCCAGTAAGCACCTTTTGTTCCGGCTCAGAGCTGTTAATTAAGGAGCTGTGATTAATGAGGAAGCATTCCTGGTCCCCATCTAGGATGAGAGGTCCTGGGGATGCTGACTTTGCTGGAGGAATCTGCAGTCAGATTCAACCTGAGCTATTTATAGCCCAGCTCTGGTAGGGCTGGGAAGAAGGTGCCTCTCCTCCCCTTCATCTTCCCCCACTCCCTCTCCCTCACCACATTGCCATGGAACATGGAGGTGGGATATTTATTAAGGAAGAAGTTTTAAAGGAGTAATCCTTAGCACACATGCATTCATATTAATTCAACTGAACATTCATTTCCATGACCTATATTGATTAAATACCTACTATGTGGTGGGATCTAGGCCAGTTGTCTAGCCTGGTCTGTTATAGTTAGTTTAGTAATGAAGTGAGGAGTCCTTACCAAAGAATCTGACAGGTATCTCATGATTGCACACAGGGGCCAGTGCACTGCTAGAGAGGACTGGGTGTCCATGGGACTCGCCCTCCCTAAGCCTGATGACTGGCTTGTAAGCAATCACTATTCTCCCCTTTAATGAGTAAACCAAGGCTCAATCATGTTAAGAGAATTAAGGTCCAATACCTGTGTGGAAATCTCCAGACTCAAAATTGAGGAAAGGCAATAAAAACTGGAATTAAAACATGTTATGTACGTGTTCTAACTCCACAGAAAGAATGTAAACATTATGTATTGCAAGTGTACTAATAATAAAAAAAAAGTTTGACAAACTGCTGTGGTTTTCCAAACTCATTTCCCCTTCTTCCTGTACATTTGGTTTTCTACTCTCCTTTACAGTCACACATAGCCATACAGTTGGCTCCAGCAGTGGGACAAGAAAAGTGACATGCACTGTGCCAGTAAGGGGCCCACATCACTTGCCATGCACTGTCCTCCAAGGTTTGGCAGACAAAATTCAGGGTTACCTCAGAAGCCATGTTGAAGGCACAGTCTCCTTCATCCTGGACACCCCAATGGCTGTGTGGAGCCAACCCTGTTCTGACTCTGCCACCAAGTAAAATTTTTATGAGCATGATATAAATTTCCTATGATGAATCCCTGACGTGTCAAATTTATCTGTGACAGCAGCTCACGCCCCCTAAACCAGCCTAGCAGACCTATCTTCCTGAGCCCATGCTTTCATCTACTTCCCCTTAGGAAGTTTTGGTGACTCCTGTTAAACCAAACTCCTAACCTAAGCGTTCTCTGAACCATTATAGAAATCAGAAATAGAGAAAAAAATACCAGGCCCCAGGACATGGTTTGGCTATCACCAGCAGCAAGGCTGGAGAACAAGTGGGATTTGTGTACTGCACCTTCAAAGTGGAAGTGTTCTTGTAAAGAAATGTGGGCAGTGAAGCATAGCATATGTTCTTTACACTGAATTTATGTTGGTTGTTGAACAAAGGAACAGGATAATCTGAAATGGGGAGCATTTGGAAATAGGTGGCAGTCCAGTAAGCAAGAATAGTTAGTGTTTCAGGACTGATTGAGGTGAGTAGTTCGGGTTCCTTCATAAGTTGATTGCAATGGTCTCTGATATTCTGTAAATAGGGATCTGAAGCTGATTTTGAACATACATTCATGTAACTGCTCCTCTGTCTCCTTCCTTTCCATCTTCCAGCCCTTGTCAATTCAATTTAGAGCATCTCAGAATTCTTCTCTTATCACTTCCTCAAACATTTGTTGAACTAGGCAGCACTGGAGGTAAAGAGCATGAATTCTTAGCATCCTTCACAGACACCTTCACAGTCAGGCCTTTCTCACAGAGTCACTGGGAATCAGCCCTTAACTATCTCCCTCCCTGTCTTGGCTCTCTTGCAGCTAGAACCGAGGAGTTTCCTCTCTGTGCTAGGGACTAGAGCAAGATCAGACAAAGAGCTGTCTTTCTGGAGCTGGGCCAGAATTATGGCAGTTTTCACATGGAGGCAAGGCTTGCAGTGTGCTTGGCAGGGTGGAGGAGGAGAAGGAGCTCTGGGATCAGACTTGGAGGACCTGGCCCACATCTTGAGTCTTCATCTCCTGCACCATAGAATGGGCACATTGAAGCACCATGGCACACTGTCTGACTCATAAATGATAAAGAGCTTCAAACTTTCTTTCAGGTAAGAGAGTTCTCAAGGTTGGAGGGGCCAAAAGAGAGATGGAAACACCTTAAACTCCAAGCACTTGCTAGGCTGTCAAGTCAACTGTCCCCAGAATCACTTTATGTCCACACATCTTGATATCCAAGCTACTAAAGTGTTTTCACTGGTTAAGAAAATTGTACTTGAATTTTTGGTTACTTGTAACAAAAAGCATTCTGACTCATCTATAAGACAAAATATGCAACTTCTCTGTGATTCTATTTCTCAACTGTAAAACAGGTACATCATTCATTTTCAAAGAAGATTTAGCTAGTGGACTATCTTAACAATCAGGTTTTTGTGAGAATGAAATGAGCTTAAGTTTAAGGAGCTATGCAGATGGATTTTTGAAGAAAGTAACTTACTGTTTAGTGAGCTGGTGTAGTCCCAAGAGTGGACGTTACAAAGTTCTCACAGCATTTGGAGGCTGCTTATGTAATGTTACTCAAAAGCCTGGTGTTCCATGTGAATTTGGGATGACAGCCCAGCAGAGCTGGTCCAGGAAGCAGCTGTGTCTAGCTTTGCTCTGTAACCTCTGCAGTGGTGTTGGGTCCCCAAGACTGAGGAAGCTGAATCTCTCATCCCACTCAAAGAAGTGGGACTTAGAGGACTGGAACTTGAAGAAGGGAAAGAAGAAAGGTAGTGTTTCCCCTAGGACCAAGAGATGGGACTTTCATTCCCTAACATCCTAAAACTTCAATAAATCCATCTTATCAATGCTCTGAGTCCATATAGAAGAGTGAATGCAGAGCTCAAAGCAGCCAGAGTCTCAGAGGCTGTTTCTAGAGAAGAGCAGTTACTTCTCCAGGGTCACATCAGAGCTGGAATTCAAACACAGGTGTGCTGACCCTAGTGCACTGATTTTTACACTACATGTATAGGGTCCTTAATCACCTTGCTTTCTCACTTTGCCCCCACAGAAACCTCTTATCCTTGTGTCTGGGAATTGAGACTCTACAGGACCATAACACTAGGTGAATCTGGCTAGGGGTAGGAGAATGAGACAGGAGAAGAAAGCAGGTAATTTAGAGTCCTTTCATAAGCTAATGACCCCAGTAGTCACCTGAGGTTCTATTCACCTAGGAACCTCTACAGGGGTCGAACAATTCTTGGGGTGGAGCAAGGGAGTTGGGAATCTGAGGTATGTCCACCAACTCCCAAATTAATTGGCTTGGGGGTGCTCTGCATCATGCTAGCACTGTCTACCCCATGTATAATCCTAAAGAAAGCCCCATCTGGATTCATGACGTAGGCTCCATGGGCAGAAAGCAGGATGGAGGGACAGGGCACTGAGAGCACCCATCTTCCCTCCTTACATGCCAACCTAGGCTCCCTGGAAAATCACCCATGCCAATTTCTTACCTCCCATGGCCCTACTTTTAAGTTTGTGGCTAAGAATGTGAATCTAGAAATAGATGGCATAGGTCTCTGTAGGTACAAAGGCAGCATTCAGAAGCTGTGTGGCCTCCAACAGCATGAGCACTTCCTGAAGCTTCAATTCCCTTCCCAGCAACAGGAATTTAATGGTTCCTTGGTCACACAATACAATGCACAACCCACTCATAGCACAAAGCCAGCACAGCACACACTGAGCACTTAGAAAACACTACTATTCACAGTGGGTTAATCCCAATACCAGGAACCTAGCCAAGGGTGTACCAAGTATAGCTGGAATACAGCCTGGACTGCCCTTCCTTAATCATTCACCTTGGTAAGGCTGCATCAGCCATGAAAGGGGATTCTTTTCACCATCTCTTTGCTCTAAGATGCAGTTCCCACAAAGTTGCATCTGAGCTACTGATTGTCCTGAATATTACTGTTGCATTATCATTACTACTCCCATTATAAGTTGATAAATTCATGGAGGTATCTTTTAAAGAGCAGAGAAAATTGGCCAGTGTCCAACAACTGTTCCATCGGAATGGAAGACTCTCTCTAGTAGGATAGGACAATTTAAACCACTTCAGCCAGAGTCCTTGCAGGCTTTTGCATGACAGGAACCACAGCACCTCCACCTACCTCACAGCCTGAAGGAGCTGGGGGAACAGAAGGCTTCCAGGAGCACTTGGGCCTATGTGCTGCATTCCAGTTCCAATTCCTGACACCATCAGCTGGACAGTCACACAACAATACATATGTAGATATGCAGAGGCACATTCCGCTCGCTCCAGTGCCCAGACCCAAGAAGACCACACAGCACTATGGGAAGTTTAGTGTACATGACTGGAGATGTATACTCTGTCCCTGTGGAACCATCTGTCCCCATAGAACTACCTGCCCTCTGGAATTATCTGCCACATGCAACCATCTGTAAGGCCAAAACTCCTTTCTGTTTGGCTAAGACATCCTCCCTTATTGGTCCAGAGTAACTAAGCAAAGCTTCTAAGCAAGGCTAAGCTGCTCTCTGCCAACCACCCACATCACAGCCTCCCTTCACCATCCCCTCCAAAAACTCCACTTTCTCCCTGCTTTGGGCAGACTCTCCAAAACCCCAGTGCAAACATAGATGTTACACAGGGCTGCACTGGAGTCCTATTTGTGTATGTATGCTCACACATGCTCTACAGACACACACACGATGACCAGGGACACAAAATGCATACCCTCATAACCACTGAAGCTCTAGTCATAAGTAAAGCCAAAAAATGCATAAGCTTTCATTCTGGACATGTACACACATTGTATTTATTCCCTTGCCCACATGCTTGTATATGTACATAACTGTGAGAGCACGTGTATGTGCACACTCCCAGTTACCTACCTGCACACACAAAATAGGAATAAATGTGGAAACTCATCCATACATGTGCACAGGACTACCCACACATACACACAATGCATATGTGCAAGCATATGGCACACAGCCAGATGCACACTCATGAACAGACATGTACCACCCATACTCAAGCATGCTCTGAAAAACCAGGTACAGAGGTGTCCTGCCCCATGCCAGCTGGGCAGCTGTGCATGTTCCACTGGAGAGCTGGAATAATTGGCCCCTTAATTAAAGTCCTCTTGCTGCTCACTGACCACAAGGACCTGCACACCAATACCTGGCTTGGATCCTGAGTCTCTCGGAAGCTGCAGATGGGCCAGGCCAGTGTGCCCAGGGGCTCAGTCTTGGTGGTAATTAGGGACAGGGACTCAGCTGAAGAATGACAGCAGCCAAACTGCTGTTTCATTTTCTTTTCCAGGAGAGAAGGTCCTGCCAGCTCCAAGGCTCTGCTGCCCACCAGCTTCATTATGCCTCAGCTCTGGGTCCTATTCTTGCCCTGACACATTCTGCACTGCCCACACAAACACCAAGAAGGGCTGAGTTGAGGGCCCTAGACCTGCTCTGGTCTGCAGTTTCCACCCTGTCTTACCCAGGACCAAAGTGGAAATTAGCATCAGGACCCTAGTCGCACCTCAGCAACCTTCCCCACTCCCAGATCCCACACTCCCAACCTAAATGGAGCCCCTCTCCAACACCTCCATGCATGGCCCCAAGTAGGTCATTCACTCCAACCTGTGTGGATCAGTTTCCTAGGGCCACCATAGCAAAACACCACAGACCAGGCAGTTTCCACTACAGAAGACTCCTTCTCCCACAGTTCTGAAGCCTAGAAGCCTGAGACTAAGGTGTCAAGGGTTGGCTCCTTCTCAAGACTATGAAGAAACAGCCCTGAATCAAGGCCAGCAGATTGCTATAGCTGCTGGTTTGAAAGAGGAGCCTAAAGAGAATTCTTTCTGTGGTCTGTTGGCCATTTCAGAACTTTGGAAATGTAATGGTCAATTCATCAAAAAGAAATAGTGCCTGTGAGTGTGGCAGGCTTCGGTGGCCTGCAAGAGAGAGACCCTGGCATCTCAGGACCTGCAACATGTGGCAACCTGGGGTGCCAGAAGAACAAGGAACTCCACCCCCTCTGGTGAGTGGCTGTGAGTGTGGCAGGTTTCGACGGCCTGCAAGAGAGAAACCCTGGCATCTCGGGACCTGCACCATGTGGTGACCTGGGGTGCCAGGAAAACAAGGAGCTCCTCCCCTCTCTGGTGAGCGGCTGTGAGCCTGCCAGCACGAGGGCTGAGAACCAAACATCTCATGTCATCCCATCCCCCATCCCATGTGTCACCCCCCACACAATTAGCAAGTGGGAGCCAGTGAACTAGACATCTTGTGAAAGATTTGCTACGCTGTTTCGTATGAATCCTAAGATGGAATTGGATAAACCAAGAAAGAGTAACCTGGTGTTCTGGCAGGCCTCCCCCACCTCAAGTTTGGGAATTGGTAGCACTGGGTGAGATTAAAACAGGAAGATTGGTTCAAAGCCTAAAACACAGATTCCTCCTCCACCCAAGTGAAGAAGGTCTTATTTTCTGGAGGAGATAAAAGAGGGCTTCTGGATTGAAAGATAACAGGCATAATTGAAGGCACGGGTGATCTTTGCCAATAACAAAAGAATTCAGTGTAAGTTTGTATGAGATCATAAGACTCTTAGGTGTTTCTTCTCTCACAACCACTGGAAAGCTGGCAGGCATGGTTACATCCTTTAGGAAGAAGAATCAGAGGTCTTTTCCCCTGGAAATCTGGTCAAGCAAAAAGAACTTAACAAATGGAGCTGGAAGGATCACCTTATAATGAAGCCCACAGGACATATGCTCAAATGTAAAGACTTATCAGGGGTTTTTTTGTTTATTCTTAAGTCTGATCAGGCAAACTAAACATCTGAACCTAACCCTAACCCAAACATCAAAATCAACCACCAAACATCCCCAAATAGAGGAGAACACACTCCAGTGTGAAAGGTAGAAACCCAAACTAACAGGTGCAATTTTGAGGCCTTCAAAACAATGTAGGGTGAAGATAAAATTAGACACCCCCCAAAAAAACATAAAAGGCACAGCAATACAAAAGGGGTTAATCAGAGGAAATTGAGAGTTTGGAAATAAAAACACCTACATTGGAAAGGATGCAGTCTTTCGGCGACCTGAAGGAGAGAGACCCTGGCGCATTGGAACCTGCACTGTGCGGTTGACTCAGGGTGCTGGGAGAACAAGGAATTCCTCCCCTCTCTGGGGGGCAGCTGTGATCTTGCTGGCGTGTGGGCTGAGATTCAGACATCTCATGTTGTCCTGTCCCCTGTCCCATGTCTCCCTTTCCCCTCCCCCATGCTTAGCAAGTGGGAGCCAGTGAACTACACATCTTGTGAAAAGATTGTCTATGTTATTTAGTATGAGCTCCCCATATGCAAAGATATGGACAACCATTTGGAAGAAAACAAGAGACAATATGATAGATAGTGAAGATCTCTGGTTGTCTAGCTTTGAGATTTATACTTTCTATTTCCTATTTTGTTCTGTTTTGTTGTGTTAAATTTTACTCCTTTTAAAATAAAAAAAAAATTTAAAAAGACTCTGAAGAGGCACCTCCCCACCCCTCAACTTCTAGGGGTTTTCAGGCAGTACTGGATATTCCATAATGAATAGACATACAACCCCTATCTCTGCCTTCAATATTGCATGACATTGTTATCATCTGTCTGTCTGTCTGTCTGTCTTGTGTGTGTGTTTTCAAATTTAACATTTTGGCAAGGGCACTGGTCATACCGAATTAGTGTACACACTAAAGACCTCCTTTTAATTCGATTACCTCCATATAGATCCTAGCTCCAAATAAGATTATCTTCTGAGATCCTGGGAATTAGCACATCAACAGTGGGTTTGAGGGGAGAGGAACACAATTCAGCTCCCACAACACTGCCCTGTTCTTAGTCACACGTGCTCCCATGTTGTAACTCAGCGTGCCTGGACTTCCTTCCTCTTACTATTGCTCATGTAGGGCTGGCTCGGGCCAGCAATGGTTAATGCTTATTCACAAATGCATTGTGTCACATTTATTATTCACTACTCTCTGCTCCTTCCCTCAGTCACTCAGTAAGAATTTAGCAAGTATCTCCCATGTGGCAGGGAACATAAGGAGGATAATCCCATGTGGGCCAACCGTAATGGAGGAGATGCACAGAGTATATGGGGGAGATTAAGGAGCTCAGGGGAGGGGAATTTAGGGTTAGTGGTCAGAAAAGGTTTCAACTGAACCTGCAGGATGGAAGGGAGCCCACCAAAGTATCCAGAACATTTCAGGCAGAGGAAGTAGCAGAATCAAAAGTGCCAAGTCCAGAAAATTTGTCACACTTTGGAAAGAAAACAATAACCAAAGAACTGCACTTCCCATGGAACCAGAAGGAGACCCACTAGGACAGGAAATGTGTGAGACAATCTTTGAGGTCCCTAGAGCAAGCAGGATGGGATGAGACCAGAGGGCTGGACAGGGAGTAGAACCCAGTGGGCTTTCCAGGTCAAGCAAGTACTGTGGATTTCATCCTAAAGACAGGGTGGGGCACAAAGATTCTGTGATATCTGGCTGCACTGGGAAGGGTCATGGTGGAAGTGGGCCACTTTTCAGAATTCAGTAGCCCTAGACCAGCTAAGCCCACCTAGCAGGTCCCTATCTCATGAGGAGGTCCCTCTCCACTTTGTCCATAACATCTTAACTAGATTCTGGTGCTTAAATGAAAACATGTCAAATCCCATTATTATGAGTGTCAGTCAGCTTTCAATGTCTTAACAAATGGACTCAACATGACACTGAATTAATTCCTGGCTTTTAGTTCACACTGTCATGAGCACCCAAGATGCTAGAATCATGGGAATTTCTTCTAGCCCCACAAGACACCCAAGATCTTATAAATCTTCCTATAAACTTGAGCTCCAGGCCAAAAAAGGTAAGGCTGGCCTCGCCTTTACCACAACATATGAAATCACTGCTTCCCAGAACTTAACAATCTCTTTTCCACTTATGTCTCTACACTTGCTGTTCCCACAGCCAGTAACACCCTTATATCAGCTGTCTCGTGGTGGGTTCCTTCTCCTTCAGGCTTCTTATATATCAGCCACTCAGAGATGTCTTCCTGCCCCATAGTATAAAGGCAACACCCTCTCAGCAGCCTACAGAGCATCTATCAACATTATTCCACTGGTTTGCACCTCCACTTAAATTCCCTAAGGGTTGGCCATGCATCTATCTTGTTTAAGGAGGAATGGGGGAGGGGAAAAGTGGAAGACAGAAGGAAAGGAGGATGGAAGAGGAAAGGGAGAGAGATGGAGGAAGGATAGATGTTTGGTGCTGGAGATTCATATGATCTAGAACAAGAAGTCTTGACCTCAGCAGTCTTGACATTCTGAGACAAAAACTATTAGCAGCATCCCTGGCCTCAACTCACTAGATTCCAGTACCCTTCTCCCCTGGACACAGTAACTAAAACATTGCCAAATGTCTGCTGGGGAGCCAAATCGCCTCTGGGAGGTACATGACTATTTGCCAGATAGTAATCTGTCTATGTTGAGCCTAAGACCACAATGATCCAGACAGTTAAGGCTCATGGGAAAGAGGGAGCTATGACTCTGCACTCACTTTTCTCCATGTATTAACCATTTTCTATTGCTATAACAGAACTCCTGAGGGTGGGTAATTTATAAAGAAAAGAGACTTATTTTTGAAAGGTGCCGACATCTGCTCAGCTTCCAGTAAGGGTCTCATTCAGCTTCAATTCATGGGGGAAACATAGAAAAAACAAGCAGCATGCACAGAAAGAACATGTGTACAAGAGACACTGAGGGGAAGAGCTAATCTGTAACAGCATCAATAGGTAATGTGTTCCCTGGGGAATTAATCCAGTCTCTCAAGAGAGACATCAAGCCCTCTGAAACGCCCCACCAACCATTCGATAGACTGTTATATAGTCTATCGAATCTCAACATGTGTTTTGCAGGGGGCCAATTACATTCAAATCAGAGCACCCCATTACCCGTACCTTGTTGAGACTTTGCTGGTGACTATACAAAAGCCCCGGAGGGCTCTGAACCAAGGGACAGTCTACAACACACAAAACACAGGCTGAGGCCCACAGCCTGCACCCAGGCCTGTGTGCTTAACCACATTTGCTGCTCTGATCATGTGGCAACTTGGCTTCATTCAGCCAGTTCTGTTGCTGTGCCTCCTCTGTGCTGGACACTGCCAAGGCCCTGGTGATCTGGTGGTGACCATGGGCCCCACAACCAAGGGGGCTGAATGCCCCACTGCCCGTGGGGGTGCCCATACCTGCACAGGAGCACCACTCATCCTTTCATGGACACCCTTGGAATTTACCTCTCTGGAATCTTCATTTGGAGCCCAGAAGACTCTTTCCATGCCCCACCTCCAGCAATTCAAACAGGGATCCTTTTGATATGGGAACTTGTCTTGTCAAGAGATCATCCTGTCTAAACCGAGGCTGTGTCAGCAACCCCATGAAAATGAATAATAGCTGCAATTATGACCCATATAACAGCCCAATAAAACCTAATTAAAATGATCCACATCCCATCTGCCAAGTATAGGGCAAGGCAGCCAGGGAAAGTTAGAAGCCCAGTCAGTTCAAGGGGAACAAGTAATGCAAAGAATCATAATAATATTTATATTATTATAAATATATATTAGATGGTACTAGCGTGTAATAATGTGATGTAGCTATGACAATCATTATTATTTCTACCTCAGCTAATGTGTGTCATGTCCTTCCAGTGTGCCAGCCCTGTGCTAAAATAAAAGCTATCCCTGACACCCTAACCTGTGTCATCTTACTTATTTCTTCCTGGGTTGACATAAATTAAGTGCTAGCATAATTCCCATTTTACAGAGGAAGAAACTGAGGCACAGAGGTTAAAGAACTTGCTCAAAGTGACACTACTAACAAAGAATGGAATCAGTTCAGTCTAATAGTGCCCAGCCTAGCTAGATGCTCAGGACTCACATCTTGAATGTATGAATGAATTTGGTCAAGAATGTGTGTTAGATAAACCAAGATCCCATACAGACAACCAAAAGTATTTACTGAGGGTGCTATGCTAAAAATAAACTGGGGAGAAGGACAAACCAATTATCAAACTGTAATGCGATCATTGCTATAACCAAGGTGCAAACAGTTGAAGTGAATACTTGAGTGTATGGACTCAATTCTGCCTCGGATGCCAAAACAGATGCCCAACAGAAGACACTGAAGCTGAACCTTAAAACATGGACAGGAATTTGCCAGATAAACCAGTAGAGAAAGGCATTCCAGCACATACAAGCCATAAAGAACCACAGCGCAGCATATCCTGAGTTACAAAGTTATACAGTAAGGAAGCTGCTACTTGGTAATCTGGATGAAGTGTGATATAAAAACAGGGGTTGTTCCACAATGAAACAGGCAAAGTCAGCAGGTCAAGGTCATCAAATCATTTTCAGATCAGCCTGAGGAATTTAAATTTTGCCCAAAGAGGAGTAATAGGGAGCTATGGAAGATTTTAAGATGGGGGAGTAATATGGTCAAATTTGCTCATTAGAAGTGACACTCAATGCTAAACAAGAGGTATCTTGGAAAAGACAGGAAAACCCAAGCTCTGGGCATTCAGATGGTGCGCCCTCTGCAGGAGCACAAAGATAAAGCTCAAAACACGCCCAGTGTAGTCAGGACAGCCTGAGCACTTTACAACCTGCACTGGACCAAAGCCTGCTTTTCACCAAAATAAGGAGTAGGGCACTCAGGTTGTCTGTGAGCAGTTTGCGTGAGCATCAGCTGTCCCTGCCTTTGGGGAAGATGACTTGTACATCCTGGGTTCCATCACAGGTCTCTACTTGCCAGCAGAATGGCAGGAGATGGTACCAGCTGTCTCCTGCCTTGAGACCAAAAGTTCAGCAAGGAGCTGACTCTTCCAAATGCATGAGTCTTTAAAAAAATTCCTGAGAATGCCAAGGTCACAGGCACAGGAGACAGATTGGTTTTAAAAAAACTATCTCTGTCGTTGCCTTTGTCATTTCAGCTGATGCTGCCCTTTGACCCAGGAAGAGGTTCCAAATGCATAAATAGAGTGATAATCTCCAGCATCAATGTTTTGATAAAATGAAAGAGGGGGGAAGTACATATTATAAACACCACCTCCAAGAAGCACAGTCAGAAAGTTATTAAACATTCTGTCACAAGCTTGGCAGACAGCACTGTCCACCCACCCGGCACTGAGTTCCTAATAAAGGCAGCATCTCAGAATTTGTCACTCTCAAATGCATAATTCACTAGTCAAAAAGCACCGGTAATACATTGCATTTTCATAAGGGGCTCTGAAGCTGTCTAATTTCCCTGAGCCGCAGGACGACGGGAGGCTGTGGCCACTCACAGAGACCCCTTTATGCATTATGGATAGAAACTTTGCAATTCAAAGTGACAGCTCAACCTCCCCATCACCCACTCTCCAAACCCCAGACCGTATTGAAAGGCCTACAACTCAGGAATGGGTCTGCTCTGAAGCCCACAGCTCTGCAGTGCCTAGAAGTGGACACACATGTATGTGTTAACGTAAGGAAGGAGCCAAAATTTATTACCTGGGACTCACAAAACATTATCAGCCTGACCTGTCACTTGATAGCATATTACTGAGGAGGGACAAAGAGCAAGTAAACAACGAGTAGATGGAAACAACCAGACCTGCACCCCATACATACCACCAATGTCCTCTGCGGCTCCAAAAGTTAGACAGACACAAGGCTTCCCTACAACCTGGATTGCCTAATCCACAGTACATAACATTAACTGTCATGGCAACCAGGAGGGTCTTGGAGTGTCTTCTCCTACCCTCCTCACAGAGGAGGTGGAAGCAGAGAAAGAAAACCAGGCAAGAGTCTGGGCACAGCTCTGGCAGAGGCAGCTCCAGCAGTGGTAGAAGGGGCTACGGGCCAGGCAGGATGATGCAGAATGTCTCCCTCTAACCCCACTCTTATAGTGAAAGCACAGCACCCAAGACAAGTCACTCAGCCTTCCCTTCTCCTGGTAAGGTCAAAGAGAAAGTGAACCATGGGGTGTGCTGGAAAGAGCTCAAAACACTCATGAGAGAAGTGAGTTTGGGTACTAGCCCTGTCTGACTCACCTGTCTCAGTGGCCATTAGAACACCTGGGCTTTCTTCTACTCATGTTTGATCCAATGATCATAGTAGACCATTGTCCCTTTTTTAAAGACCAAGGGTATAGCCATTGCAATGTACCCTGTCCTGTTGTTTATGCAGAAGGTACAGGGCTGGATTAAATCCGTACCTCTGCCCCAACACTACTAGGTTTTAATTTCTCCATCTCTAAAATTGGACTATAAATGCCACACAGTTCACAGAGACACCTGATCTAGATGCTGGAGGAGAAGGTGATCAAAAACGTGGCCCTAAGAGGGAGCTCAGAAGTATCGCACAGAGGAGAGGAGTCCTGTACAGCCTGCACAGACTGGCTTAGGCCAAGGAAACAAAGGCCTCAGATGGGAGGAGCCTGCAAAGCCCAGGGCCCACAGCCAGCCAGCTGTTCCCAAACACACTGCACCACGGCTCTCTGATCTCCTCCTTGAGGCCAGATGTAAATGGGAAAATGTCCCACAGGAGCCGAGGAGGTATCCAGGCTCCTAAGCATCTGGGTCTATATAATGACCCATGGGATCAACTCAGTCTATATGGAGAAAAGCAAGAAATAATTATAGCATCTAAGGAGGAGAAGGAGGAGGAAAACAGCTTACAACTATCCTCACATTAGTGAGGCTGGGACTTTTCATCTGTTCTTTCCTCCAGGGGCTCCCAGGGCCTTGGTAGTGATAGAATCACAGGTGAGCACCTTTCAGCAGCCGGTACCACAGCACCCCCAATCATAGAGCCAACCATTGTAGTGGAAATGTCTCCATAAGACATGAAAGAAGTCAACAAAGGGAAATGCCAGAAATTCTGTGCACATAACTAGGAAGATAATGTCCCTGACTGCTAAGAGGAAAGAGCAGAGAAGACTCAAGTGGAAATGACAGAAAAGGGAGGAGAAAGAAAAGTGAGGAAATGGTGCCCTGTGACAGTGGGTGAAGCTCTGATGATGGAGTAATTGGAGGCAATTTAAGAAGACTTGCTGAGTGTAGTGCTACATACCTGTCATGCCAGAATTGTGGGAGGCTGAAGCGGGAAGATAGACCACAAGCTCAAGTGGTTTTGTTCAAGTTCAAGAGCAATTTTGCTACTTAGTGAAGCCCTGTCTCAAAACAAAAATTAAAAATGCAATAGAGATGTAGTTCAGCATGAAGGTCCTGAGTTCAATCCCCGGCCGGACCAAAAAGAAAAAAAGAGTATTTTCCTGTGGTGTTAATCCTTCAAGTTCTGCTACCCTCAGCACATACACACACACACACACACACACACACACACACGAATGCCTGGAAGGAGTGGGATTGTCCAGGAGCCCCAGGAAGGGGTTGAGTTTCCCACTGGTCTCCAAATGTCCATCCAAGATTGAAATCCTTAAGACAGGACACATGGGCAGAGGTGCTGCTAAAAATGTAAGACATGGCAGAAGAGGCACAGAGGTTGGGAGGGTTCTGGATAAACTTCATGCATAAAACAGGAGCTCTGAGCAATGATTTCTAGAACTCAAATGTTCTAGAGGCAGCAGTGCACATCTGGAGATATGCAGATAGCCTGTGCCAACTGTATTCCCACTCTAAATACAAGGAGTAATGAGAGGAACCGGGAATTGCAGATAACTATGTGTGGGGACCTCCGCAGACGGATGGGAGTTTTTCAGTCCATAGGTTATTCATTCCTGGAAATGGAAGGGGTGTGATCAAAAGCACAAAGTCACAGACAGACTTCATGTTTGATGAGTGGCTGATGCAGAGAACCCAGTAGATTAGGGGAAGACATAGGCAAATAGAAAGCTGGGCATGGAGAACCAGGCCAGAAAAAAATCAACACAAGCCTCACTGAAGAGTTAGAACTTTGTAGAAAGGAGACTCTAAAGGACTTCTGGAAATGAACTTTCAGGGCCAGATCTCTAAGAGTCCAGAAGAGAGCAGACTGGAGGCTGAAAGACAGCAGATGCAGGGAAGAGAAGTAAAGCCCGACCCATGGCAGTAGCAATAGCCTATAAAACAAGAACAGCAAAACAAAGGACCTGAACGTTCAATGCACAAAACAGGGCATACAACTGGATCCCAGAATTTAAAATGGGCTCTATCATTAGTCACAATAGCAATGTGACTGCAGTCACACGCATCCTGTGATATAATAAAACCAACATGGGTGTGACAAGCCCCAAGTCATGCTGGTGTTTGCTGTGGGAAGAAAAGGAGAACAGCAGCAGAAAAGGTTCAGAAACTTCAAATGTGTTCACAGTATTTCACTGATAACACTCTCAAAACTCTGAAGCAAACCTGAGAAAGTGGGAAATACTAAGATCTGATAACGCTGAGCACTTCACTACTCTCCAATCTTTCTGAAGTTATAATTCTCAATAAAAATATTCCAAGAAAAGAATAAGGTATCTCTTTTTTGCTCATTGAACTGCCAAATATCAAAGCTAAATAAATCCCAGTGATGGGGAAGATGTAGGGAAATAGTAACTTTTATATCCTTCTGGTAAAATATAAATTCATGTATTTCCAAAAGACAACTTAGTTATACTTATTAAAACTGTTGGATTGAGCCAGGTGTGGTGGCTCACTCCAGTAATCCCAGCAATTGGGAGGCTGAGGTAGGAGGATCATTGCAAGTTCAAGACCAGCCTGGGCTACAAAATGAAACCAAGGACAACCTGAACTGCATAGTGAGACCCTGTCTCAAAAAAGACCAAAAAAATTGTTGGATGTTTTGGAAACTTCTGATGAACTAATTCCATAATTTGGAATCTTTCTCAAGGAAGTTATTATAGATGTACCCTCAAAACCTTATAAGAGAAAAATTAGAAATAATATAAACATACAGCCATACTTTGTAGGCATATAAGATGATGTCATAGAAGGATATTGGATGACATGGAGAGACCTACACTTAATGTTAATTCATAAAAGAAAAGCTCAACACATCAGTTTGAACATATAATTCCCTTTTTGAAAAAGCAAATGTGCATCTATACATAGACAAAAAGCTCAGTACACACACTGAAATGTCAAGAGCTGCCTTTTCCAGACTAATAATGAATGGTATTCATTTTCTTAATTCTATTTATCATTTTCCCTATCTATGCCTCATGTAATTTCAATAAATAATAACTGCTTGAATAAAATAGCACTTTTCATCATTAAAAGTTCAAAAATCACATCTCTGCCCCTGCATTCGTCAGCTCTGCCTGCCATAGCAAAATACCCATGGACCAGTTGGCTTACACAATAGAAATTTATTTCTTACAGTTCTGGAGGCTGGAGGTCCAAGATTAAGTTCCCAGCTTATTTAGCATCTGGCGAGGGCCCTCTTTCTAGCTTGCAGATAGTCACCTTCTTACTCTGGTTTCATATGCCCTGTCCTCAATATCATCTTGACGGGTCACCTCCTGACCAAAGCTATCTCTAACTATCTCCTAAATGCCTCATCTCCAAACACTATCACATTGGGAATCACAGCTCCAGGATGAGTTTGGAGGGGATGTCAACATTCAGTTCAGAACAGCCCCCCAAAAAATACATAAATTGAATCTAATTATAGATTCAATTATAGATTCTAATTATAGATTCAATTTATAGAATCTAATTATAGAATTGATTATAGAATCTAATTATAGAGAAAAAAGAGAAAAGTACAAAATGCTCTTGAACCTTTCAAAACTATCAATTTCAGCCAGGCATGGTGGCACATACCTGTACTCCCAGCACTCAAAGACTGAGGCAGGAGGATTTCCATGAGTTCAAGGCCAATCTGAACTACAAAACAAGACCATATCTAAAACATAAAAAAACTATCAATTTCAACAAAGATAAGAAAACTAAAAGGAAGGAAGTCCAGAATAAAGGCGATAAAAGACATATGACCCAAAAAATGCTGCATTATTACCCTCAATCAGATTTTAGATTGGAAAAATACATGTATTATGGTAAATGATTTAAGACAATTAGCAAAACTTAATCATAGACTGATGATCACTTTACGGGGATGGTTACATACGATAGGGTTTTAGGAAATAATGATGAGATACTTAGGAATGAAGAACCATGTCCCTGTAGTTCACATTCAAAGAATGACAATAACAAATGTATATATTTACAAAGAAAACTAAGGCAAATAATGGTACTTAATGAATGACAATAAAATGAGGTAAAGGGATTACAGAAATCTACTCACTATTCCTGAAATTTTTCTGAAGTTTAAAATACAAACAAAATTGAATAAAAACTCTTCTTCCTTCTCGATTTAAGAAATAAAGTGAAATAAAAGACATGGTGAGGTGCTCGTGCTCCTAACCACATTGCAAGAGCTAACCGTGAAGCTTCAGGATTTTTGCAAGCCATCATTAAGGCAGTAACTTGAAGTTGGTCATGGTGGGAGTATTTATAGCATAGAAACTGGAAAATACGAAAAATCAGAGCTTTTCCCCCATCTATCCAGAGAGTCAATGCAGTTCGGCATTTACCAAGTGGTTTCTTCCAAACCTTCAGATTCAAATCACTCACACAGTGCTTGGCTTAGCCAGGGCCTCTCCCCCTCCCCCCAATATCTGCAGAAAGTCAAGTGTCTGAATCAAAAAGACAGTGGTGACTATGAGGGAATGTGGTATTCTTCACTGTGAAACATCACGATAGATACCATTGGAAGTCACCCTTCCCTGAACTAAACCTGCTTTGAGGGGAAATGGCACATCACTGTTGTTTGGAAGACCTGTGGCCCCCAAAGGTGGTCCTTGACCCAGTCTACTTCATCCACGGCTCCCCACCTATGCTGAGAGGTCACACATACCTAGATTTTTTAAATTGGAAGAATAACTGAAATTACTGCTTTTGCTAGAATGGGGGTCGTGCTAGATAGATTTCTCAGGTTGGGTCCCCCAGAAGCACACAGAGGAAGATTCAAAGCCAAGGAGTTTATTTAGGAGGGGATCCCGGGAATCAGTGGTTAGAAGAGTGGAAAAGTGAAACAGGGAATGAAGGAGGTCAATGCAAAGTGGGTTACTGAGCAGTTTGTTGCAATAGATAAGTGACACTTGGTCTCTCTTGAAAATTTTGGGAGATCGTGTAGTACAAAATTGAGGATTATCTTACCCAAGGGACAAAAACAAGGCTATTTATCCTCCAGTCCTTTCAAATTTTGCAGAATAATGTCCTATGCCCCAGGTCCTCATCCCTCGAAACTGTGTGATCTTTTTGTTGTTGTTGTTTTTGTTTTTTTTGTGGTACTGGGGGGTCGAACTCACGACCTCGCACTTGCCAGGCAGGCACTTATGCCACTGAGCTAAATTCCCAGCCCTAAACTGTGTGATCTTAAGTGGCAAAAACAGATTTTGTAGATATGATTAAGTTAAGGATTTTGAGATGCAGAAATCACTCTGGGTTATTCAGGTAGGCCCCAAAATGCACTCGCAAGTATCTTTATAAAAGGAAGACAGAAGATTTAACACAAACAGAAAGGAGATGGCAATAAGACCACAGAGACAGAGATTAGAGTGATGCAGCCACAGCCAAGGAATGGGAGCACCATGATCTGCAAAGCTCGAGGAAAATATTCTCCCTGGAGCCTCCAGAAAAAGTGCAGCTCCTGATTTCTCCCCAGTGATACTGATACTTAACTTCTGTCTTCCAGAACAGTGAGAGAGTAGATTATTTTAAGACACCCAGTGTGTAGTATGTTGTTACAGCAGCCACACAGGAAACTAATACACCCCATCAGGCACCAGCCAAATGTTTAGTCTTCCCCAGGAAGGGTCCGCCCTAAAGAGTCTCACATGTGTAGTGAATGCCAGTCAGCACCTTCTCAGATGATGAATGCCAAAGGGATTGGGGGAAGCAAAAACGCTGTCAGTCACAGTACCTGTGGTCTGGGCAAAACGTAAAACTACATCAACTGCATCTTTGTGCAAAGCAGGGGCTTTCTTTGGTTTACCTGGGTAGATCTTAAATTAAGTCCTATGCAAGGGAGCAGCCTAAGATGACCAGATGTTGGAAGCTAAAGGCCCAGGGAGTCATACTGGAAAAAGACTCAGGAGGCAGCATAGCAGGGAGATGCCTGCAGTTTAGACTCTGGGTAAAGGAAGCCTGAACCCACAAAACCTAGCCTCCCCAGCTTGCCAGCCCTGCCCCTGGATGCCACCAGCCACACCTTTGGGTCAAGGCTTTGAAGGGGAAAAAGTGTCAGCTGCTCGCATCTTCTAACACCTGGATATTTGTAAGTGCTATGCCCAAAATATTTCACAGTCAGACAAGTTTGGGTAAAGCAGAATCAAACAAGTTTAAATTGATTTAATTCTTAAACAAAGACTATTATGAATTTCTTCATCTTTTTTTATTTTAAGGTTTCCGTCCACAGCACTTTGTGGAATTTGTTTCATGAAACATACCAGTTAGCTGGTGAGGTTGGACACGGCAGGGCTCCAGGGAAAGGAGAGGCTTCACAAAGGCCCCAGGCATGCGCACTGCCGGGGTGGGGATGTCGGCCATGGCTGAGATACTGGGCACTTTTTCTCTTCCACCCTTTTCAGCTCTGTGAGAAAGGCATTGTGGTCCCCCTTGTATAGGTGGAGAAACTGAGACTGACAAATTAGTGATGCTCTGGGTTGGAATCCAGGGAGTAGGACAGGTGGGAGTCACCTGAGGATGACACAGGGAGTACAAAGGCGAGTGGCACTTGGTGACTCAGAGCCTGGCCTTCGGGTTCTCACAGACTGACTCAAGGCTGAGAATTAAGGACAATGGTGAGTTTAATATCCTGGCTGGACAGTGACAAGGAGCAGAAAGTCAGGGTTTAGGTCAGCCCAGCCCCTATTTCAGCTGCCCCCTTCCTCACCATGCTGGACAAACAGGAGTCTGCCCACCCTAACATTGCTATGTTCCTTTGGGCCAGTTCTGCTTGTGCCAGAGTGACCATCAATGCAGGGGGATGACCAGTGTTGTGGGGCCTCCTGTGCTGGCTTCTGCTGGTCTGGCCTCCTCTCTGCTCCATCATCAAAGAGAAGGAAGAGAGTCATAGGGTGCCAAGGCGGGCAGGTTCAGATCAATGGCTGGTGCACATGCTTTTTGGACCCCCAAACTCTTAGCCGTGCCGAGAAGCCCAGCTCATGCTCCTCAGCAGCCAAAATCCTTGACCCCAATCCTCTGGTCAGCCCATCTTCATTCTCACTAAATATGTGATCCCTCAACCAGGTCACCCAACCACAGCATCTTCCCCTCCAACAATGGACTCTGTGAAAGACACAGTGACCACATAAGAGGCAACCCTGCTTTTAAAAAGTTTCCAATGAAGGCAAAAATTCTCCAAGCCCGGTTACTTGATTTGGCTGAGGTGCCTTTGGAAAACAAAACACACATCATTAACTGAGGTTGAAAAACCAGAAAAGAGCCAAGCCCTGGAGTTGGTAGGAAGGGAAGGCTGTGTCTCAGCACCTCAGACAAGGGCCACAGAGGAGGGGCCAGAACCTGAGTTGCTGCCACCTCCAGCATCCCGTCACTGCATACAGCCCCCAGGCCAACAGCAGCACCTGCTAGTCGGCTGGAACTGGCGGCCGCTGCCCATCCTATGTCTCCTTAATGAGAATCTGCATTTCACTGGCACACATGCTCAAGTTTGAGAAGCTCTGCCCTGGCACATCTAAGGAACTGGAGGTGAGAAGGCAGTGGAAAGGAAGGAATTATGTCCATCTCCTTATAGTCACAAATTCTTACAGTCACCTGAGAGTTGGCAGGTGACCCACACCCTTTCTCTTCACTGGTGAGTGCAGAGACCCCTGTCGGACCCCTCAGGAGTCCCACTCACCGTCCAGGGGCTCAAGGGTCCCTGGTCTGCAACACTCTGAGGTATGGATGGCCTCATCCTCATCACCAGCCCGTGCTCTGTGCCCTGTGCCGGCCCGTCAGGACCCCCAAGTCTCTGGGCTCCTCGGCCCCCTGCCATGCTCTGGCAAGAGCACAGGGCAATCCCTCCACTCAAACTTTTGTGTCTTTGTAAAAATGTTTAGTGGAAAACTGCCGACTATGTAAATCAGAGATCATTAGAGGTTGGGTTTTTTTCTTAAAGAATGGATTCAGCAAAATGCTGTTTTCTCCCCGGCTCTGAGTCTTATTTAGGGGATTGGAGCTCTGTTTATTTATTTATTTATTTATTTATTCATTAGCTGGGCCCACAGTCAAGGAGAAGAGAGCAGGGCTATTAATCTTTCCTGTCATCCATTCACAGATGTGGAGTTCACACCACAGCAAATGTGAAGTCAGCAGTACACAACCACAAGGTGGAATTTCAAGAGAAACAAGCTTAGAGGAATAAAAAAAAATAAAATAAAATGTAAAAGGAATGGGGGTGGGGTGAGGAAGAGGGAGAGACAGAGAAGAGCACATTTAAAATACAGCATGAGCCTCCCTGGGCGCTGTGTGTGCTGAGGGTAATCTTGTTCTCAGCATGAAGGTGCCATTGATATGTTAATAATAATTTCCTTTTCTCTTCATCCTAAAGAAATGAAGTTCACAAACCGATTCTGATGAAGTAGGTCTGACTCCGGAGCGCGCACGCGCGCGCGTGTGTGTGTGTGTGTGTGTGGTGTTTATAGAGTGACTGAGACAGACACACACAGTGTTCTTTGCCTATTTATGTCACCTACTTAGTAGACTCTAGAAATCTCCTTGGAGAGGTGAGTGCTCAAAGACATGGTGTGTCCCCTCTGGGCATAATGTGACTGCCAGCTCCTGCGGTGGGTGGTGTCTTTATGGCTGGGCTCCAGTACACTCTCCTGGAGGACAAAGTTGTGCTGCTCTCCCACACTGATGCCCAGGGAACCCCACTGTACTTCATCCTTGAACTAGCACTGGTCAGCAGCAGGTAGATCAAAATGCTTTCCCAGAGCTGTTGACTTCCCAAAGCCGGCTGAATCTGCAGAAGCTTCAGCCTATGCTATAGTCAGGCTGACTTTTCCACCACCTTGGTTTGCCTTTTGCTCTGTATCTTACTGACCCTAATACGTTAGCTGGCTCCAAGTCACTTTTCCCCCTCAGTATCTGGAATAGATGGATGGCCAGAGTTCCAGGGTGCACTACCTTCTTAAAACATTCCAGAGACCTGATGCTATACCCATTGCTCAGATCAGGTTCACTGATCCCAGTCTGACCCAAGCTTGCTCCATCTCTCACCTCAAGTTGCAACCATTCCATGGGGCACCTGCATCTTCTTCCCTACTAGTCCAAAATCTGAAAACCACAATCAGGCACAGCCCTATCTCAGTTGGGGAAGACTGAGTCCAGCTCCACGTAGAAAGTGTCTCAGTCAGCACTGAACAGAAGCAGAGGAAAAATGCATCTTCAGAGGGCGCTGAAGTCTGAACATCAGATGAATGTCAGAATGTGCGCTTCTGGGAGCACAGAGACCATATTTATTCATCTCTACTCCTTCACACTCTGAGATGTCCCTTTGAACATTTGTTGAATTGTGTTGAATCCTGGGTCAAATGCAGAGCTGTGAAAAGGTTGGCAGGCTGCAGTTAGGAAAGGCTGAGAAGGGCACTGGCTGGTCCTGAGTTGAGACCTGTCACGGATGCTGGTGGTCCCAGTGGGAAGGTGAGTGTGGGCACAGGACAGTGTGCAGCTGGAACAAGTCTGCAGCGCATACCTGAGGGTCCTCAAGTTCATGAGGCCAGGTCAGAGCACCCCAACTTCTAACCAAAATCCCCTCCTGGCACCCCTTGGATGTGACAGACACACTTGAATTATCCTTCTGAAAAGTCTCTGCCTCTAAAAATGCCAATTCTTTCACTGTCACATTCATTTTCACATCTGTAAAGTGAAAACAATCAAATCCAGACCTGGAAGGAGTGGAGAATGCAGTGCCTGTATATCTGTGGCATAACACAGAACACAACTTCCAGATAAGTGTCAGCTTCCAGAATGGCAGTCAGAACCCCAGCACACAGCCAGCACTGTCCGCACAGCCTCTTCTCTCAGCTCCCACCTCGGTCACGCCAAGCCCAAAACCCCATGTTCTCCCTGCTTCTAGCCTCTGTGTGCATCTATTTCTGTCACGAATCCCTCCCTACACCTTTGCTTAAGTTATTACACCCATCCTTAAATCATAGGTTAGACATTGCAAAGACTTCCTTGATTCTACCCAGTTCCTAACATCATGTGCTCATTTCTGTCATAGTACTATCATGCTACATTGTCATTGCTTGTTAATCTGTTTGTCTTTTTCACTAGAAAGCAAGCAGGCAAAGCTTTAAGCAAAAAGTCAGCAGTAAATATTTTAGGCATCACAGCTTCAGTAAAGCAGACCTGGCTGGACCCAACCCACTCACTGGAGTCTAGCCTGATGGGTCACAACTGGCTGAACCCTCGCCACTCAAGAAAGGCAATGCTTCCGGTTGTTGACCACTGCATTTGGGTACTTTCTCCTGGAGCATTTTTGTGACAGTGACTAAAACAATAAAGTTGGAAACTTTCTCCACGTCTTCCAGTTTAGCCTCCAGGGACTGGTTTCCCAGCTTGATAGAAAGGATGTGGCCTCAGGCTCCCCAGGTTTTATCTCTGCCCCTGTGAATCTATATTTACCAGGTTACTGAGAAATCACTGAGCCTTAGATGCCTTTCACTTCCAGTTACCTTTGACTTTCTGAACTTTTAAGCAGATTGTGGAGCTCTGTGGAGGCTTTCCTCATCACTGTGGCTTTGAGGGAGTGCTGAGTGGCTTCTTCCAAAATTGGCAGAAAAACCAACTGCATAATGAACACCTCTTCTAAACAATACAGGGCTACCTGGACAGAGTCACCCTTGACTCAACTGCTTATGGCAAGTGAATGGGGAATTAAAGCCCTGACCTCCTACGTTTATACCTGAAAGAACAATTTCTCTGAAAATATCCACTGATTTTAGGTGGAAATTTTTTATTTGAAAGCCTCAGTTTCTAATGGGCTTGATTCTACAACTCCCAGAATAGTCAAGTCTTGCCAGTGTGAACAGGAGCCTCTGAAACTCTGGAATTGAGTAAGCCCATGAGCACAAAACTCAAATGCTAATACTTGCTGTTTTATATGAAAATTGAAATGTTTTTATGCTGGATTTCCCCCCCAAAAAAGTAGTAATTATTCACTTCCCCACATCCACCTCCACATCCACATCCCTTTTTAATTTGACTTTGCAGACCTCCCATCAAGAGTTGGAGTCCTCCCCAACCTTTAAATCTGGGTGGTCTTGGTGACTTACTTTGACCAATAGAACTCAAAGGAAGTAATGTGCCACACTGGCACGCATCAGTGGTTCTCTTGGAATCCTGCCCAGGCTTCTTGTGAATAATCTGAGGGTTCTGGAAAAGAAATGGAATAAGGCACCCTGCGTCATCCTAGCTGAAGAAATTCTAGACAAGACAACCAGTAGCTGGCCCTGGATATAAAGAGTCTGGGCAAGACCAGAAGAACCACCCAGCTGAGCTCAGTCTTTTTTGCCAATTCAGAGAGCCCTGAGCTGAGAAAAGGTAGTTATTGTAGACCACTGCTTCTGGTCTTGTTTTTATGTAGCAAAACTGATACAATTGTGTTTATTAAAAATCCATTTGGATCATCTAACACCATACTTACTATTAACAAAACAGAGTACAAAGACACTGGTGAAGAGAACATAGATGGGATGGATGCTGTTGAAAAGAATATGGCACTTCCCAAAAAATTAAGACCAGAATTGCAGTATGATCCAACAATTCTACTTCTGGGCATATATTCAAAATGCAGAAAGCAAAGCCTAAAGAGATATTTGTCCATCCATATTCATAGCAACAATATTCATAAAAGCCAAAACATGGAATCATCTCAAGTAACCATCAACAGACAAATGCATAAGCAAAAATTGCATTGTAAAATACATACAATGGAACATTATTCAGCCTTTAAAATGAAAGAAATTCTATGACACACTACAACATGGACAAACCTTGAGGATATTATGTTCAGGGAGTTGTAAAAGGCCAGTTGTAAAAGGACAAACACTGTATGATTCCACTTACACAAGATTCTTAGAGAAGCCAAATTCCTGGAAACAGAAAGTAAAATAAAAGAGGCAGGAATGGGAAAGAAATGAAGTTCTTGCTTAATGAATATAAAGTCTCCGTTTCACAAGATGGAAAAGTTCTGGAATTGAATGGTGTGATACCACACAACAATATGAATGTATTTAATGCCACTGAGTCACTTAAGGGATAAGATGGCAATTTTTTGTCACGTGTATTTTACATAATTTTAAAAAGATCTAACGATGTGCAATATATTAACTAGTGTTAATTCCTTACTTTTTTCTTTTTTGAAATTCTGTATCATTTCTATCCTTTTTTTGTTTTGCTTTTTAAAATAAAAAATAAATAAGTAAAAATTTAAGAAGTAAAAAGACAAATTCAGTCTGGGGTATGGACTCTTCCTGAAAGTAACTAGTGTTCAGAGAATCCTTGGCCATTTTGAAAAAGCACAGGCTATAGCAGATGTGAAGGAAGGCACACTTAAGTGGAAAACACTAGGGGTGGGGGAATAAGGATTCAGAGAGGCTCACCATGGACAAGGTGCAAGCTTAGATGCTAAATTAGCCAGGGTTCTTTTGGTTGCAAATGAGAGAAAACAAACTCAAATTAGCCTAAACCGCAAAGTGAAATTTATTTGTTACTACACAGTGATACATACATTGGCAACTCCTAGAACTGGAGAAGGACCTTGCTAAAAAGCTTGGATCACTAGGTCTTGCCCTTTTCCCTCTGATCCAGGTCTTCACTCTAGAGTAATGGCTGGAAGCAGTCTTTCACCTCTTATCTGCTCAAGGACTGCAGAAGTAAAGCAGTATCACCTCTAGCTCTAGCTGAAAAAGCCTAAGAAGACATATGATTGGTCTGGCTTGAGTCCCAATCCTATCTCTGGACCAATCATGGTGTCTAGGACAATGCAGCAGTCTGATTGGCCAGAGCTGGGTCACATGACCTCTATGAGCAGGGTTGAAGCGAGATTGGTTTCAGAGAAGGCAGATGAGGATGCTTGCTTGGCAAACATGCATAGTTCCCACAGTTCATAGTGGGAGATGTTATAGTAGAAGGAAGGTCGTTTAGGGACATCATCTCCACTGCTGAGGAAAGATACACCTGAGTTCTCAATTCAGCTTAAAGGTAAATGTCTAAGCTACAGGCACTTTCAGACATGAGACTCAACTTCACTCCATCACCAACTAGCAGCATAGACCTGGACAAGACCCTTACTTTACAAAGCTTCAGCTCCCTCGTTTACACAAATGGACACTATTACATGGTTGGTGAGAAAGTAAAAGGTGAAAATGTCTAAATTGTTTCGCACTGGGTCTCATACAATATAAGTATTCAAAAATAAAGGTATATTAATGGGAGTAATTAAAACTACTACCCGTTAGCCCATTCAGGTGTTTGTACCCCCGGAGGCTGAGGCAAGGTGAAAGTATTTCAAACTTGAAGCCAATCTGAGGACCAGCCTGAGCTAACACAAAGTCCTTCACTCCAAAAAAACGTCGTTTTCAAAGCGGGAGGGTCCTTGCAGACACATCAGGGTGCAGTGAGGTGGAGAGCCACGGACACGTGAGACACCCCCTCCTTCTCCTCCCAATAGCTCAGTTGTGTGTGTGTTTGAAATTTGTACTTATCAGACTCACTTATGATGCCATTTGATTAGAAACTTCTACTGCTTAGAAAAATGTTCGAAAAGTCTAGGCAAGAAGTGATGGAAAGATGGAAAAGTGCTCCCACACACCAATGACCTGTCTCTGCAAACTGGGCCCTCTCTCTCCTTCCTCCTCTCCACTCTCATCTGTCTTTGTCTTTTTATTCTTGAATAAACACGATCTGCACCTGAGAGTAGAGGGAGGGATTAACAGTCTCTCCGCCCCCACAGCCCCCAGGTCAGCCCCATGAGGCTGGCATCAGCTGCTGGCTTGTCCCTTTGTGAGCCCTTCTCCAGCCCTCCACACGAAGGCAGCACCCCTTAGCCTGACCCAACTCAGCCTCCCACTGCTGTCTTCACTCAGTCATCTCACTGGGCTGGGCTGAGGTTGGGCAGGGAAAAGGCTCCTTCTGCCACACCTCTGCCTCTGCCTCTGCCTACCTTTCCACAGACCCAAGTTCCAGTGCATGCAGTGGAAGGAGGAAAACGCTGGCACTAGGCAGGCTCTCTTGCGTGTCTTGTGGGACCCAACCCACCAGGCCCTTCTGCTGGTCCCACCCCACTCTGCCATGAAAAGCCGAGAAACCTGATGATCTCATACTTCACCACATAGATATGTTTTAAAACGTCCTGTTATACATAATGAATGTGTTTAATTCTTACCCATTGATTTTAAACATGTATCTGATCTTAAATATTTGTTTATTTTCCCATAAAATTCAAAAGCTTTCCAAAGTTTCATAGAATGGTTCTATTTAAAAAAAATATTAAACTCTGTTGTCCCTCTGCTTCTGCACAGTGAAGAGCAAACCGTGCATTCTTTCCTGATTTCAGTGCTGCTGGTTTCATTTCTGCAACTCAGTTCTTCACCCCAAGGGATAAATACCTAAGGGTTTTGTGGTGAGTGTTTGGGGGGGTTTTTATTTGTTTTGTTTTTAAGAAATTACAAAAAAGAACAAAAATCACAATGCAGAAATGTTCACAAATGATCAATGATGAAAAAATGTCACTGTCACACAGTTCTAGCTTGCAGACTCCAAAAATGAAAGGTCAGTTTCCACCCCATCATCCCCACCAACCAGTCCCTCACATTTAGATGGAATCCCTTTTAATATTAAAACAGAAATGGATTGCATCTCAGAAATATGAAAACGATTTGACACTGTGTATATAATTTAATTCAAACATAGACCCCCTAATCGACATTTAATTGATGCAATAATGTTGCTCATGATGGTAAATAAACAAAATATATAAGCAGAAACATCTTCTTCGATGTTTAATGACTACTTAACAGCTATTTGGGTCAGAGCTGCTGAGCCCTAATAAACAAATGCTTAATAATCAATTGAAATGCATTTCTCTGGTTATTGCTTTATTAAATCAGGACCCAACTTTGACTGTGGAATATTCCTTCTAATAGGAATTTAAAAATACTTAGAGTTGGAAGAGGTGGCAATGACAGGTCCCAGGGTACCCTGTAAGTTAACGTAAGATATTTTCTTTCCACCCCTACAATCAAACGTACCCTGGACCTTTTGTCCTTAGACGGCCTCGGTCCCTGTTTTCTGGCCTGGTTTTCATTATAAACCTTCCACGCCCCGCCCTGTAGGGTAATCCATGTAACCCAGATAGTCCTGACTGGGGAGTGTAAAGTCTGGAACGCAGTGCCTGACGTGCAGCAAATGCCCAAGCAAGGCGGCCGTCCTGTGACTCTTCTCCGCTACCATCATTACCGTTAGTCCGAACTTGCCACCACTCTCCAAGCACACACGACCCTCACTCTGGTCATCTCAATCGGAGATGTCTTTTTTGTCAGCATAAGCCACACTTCTCAGTGCCCAGGTCGAGCCACACTCTGCCGGCCCAGCCAGCCATGGGCTTCCACCCTGTGTTCACGGAAGCCTCAGCCGACCACAGCTACCTGCGCTCGGGCGCACCTCCGGCTGGAGTTCTGACCTCTGCCTGAGCTGTTGCTCTTTCTCCGGTGCCTGGAAGTTGATGTCAGCTTTTCTATCACCTCAGGCCCTCCTGCTTCCAGGAGAAGCCTGCATTTAGGCTGCATCTGGGCAGGTGGGGTCTGTCTGCCCAGGCTGGGGAGGGGACTCAGATGTCAGCTGCATAGGTACATAAATGAGGAAAGTCTATGTATGTGTGTGTTCGTGAGTGTGTGTGTGTGTGTGTGTGTGTGTGTGTAGAGATGAAGAGGGTGACGGTGACAAGACAAAGCAGAGCCCCGTTGGTACCAGAGAAACATTGACGAAGAATAGCTATAAGGATGACCAGAGGTCCATTGGAGAGACCGGCATGTGCTCGATGGTCCCAGAGCGCCATCTAGTGGCCAGTCTGTGTCATTGCCACAGGGGCCCTGCCTGTGATACAGTCTTTGGTTCCTAAAATCTCTCTGATCCTTATCCAGGGAATAAAGTGGTGCCCGCATCCTTGTTTAGAGCTCACAGTTTACACAGTTTGTCCACTTAGAGAGGTGGTAATAGAGGGAAAGTAGAAACGAGAGAAAAAACGCAAAGGCCAGAGCAAGAGGAAGAAGTCTGCGAGACCGCATAGGTGAAAGCAGGTGTGAAAAGGCTAAAAGTTCCTTGAAGAAAGGATGTCGAGAGGCAAAGTCCTGTGTGGACAGAAACAGCACAGCCGGCCCAGCTGGCTTCTACCAACACCTTAGTGATGGGATTCTGGAGAGAGCAGGGGGCCATGCTTGGGAGGATAGAGCGCTGCTCCCTCCCACTCCTGTGCTCCCCCAGGTAGACTCAGGCTAGCAGAGTGCAAGAGAGCCTCCCCTCCGCCCCCTCGCCTCTGAAGAGTCCTCCAGCTGCACTGAAGCCCGGGACGTGGCGGGGCTGGTGTAACCCAGCCGCAGGAAAGGTCCGGGATGTATTTACTTGACTCCAAGGCCATGTGCTGACTTACAGGAAGTTGCTGCGTGCTCAGGCTTGGGAGTCGGATTACACACGATTGTGTCTCCACCGCACACTGTGAGCGGCTGTGTGAACCTGAACAGGCTACTGGACATCTCTGAGCCGCCATTCCCAAGTCTTTTAAGTGAGGATATTAAAGTATACCCCTTCCGTAGTTTTCATAAAGGTGAAACGAGGTGGCATACATGGAGCTGAGCCCCTTCATATGCACATGCTAACTCTGTACCCAAAGTGTCCCTGGAGCCATGAGTACTACTAACTATTTTATAGGTGAGAAATCTGCAGCCCAGAGAGGCCAAATGCTGACAGTAAGGAACAGTGAGGAGACTCCAGATGTGCCCAGTTTCAAAGTATTTATTGATTGTCATCAGATCATGAGTTTGTGGAAGGAAGATATGTCACCCTGACTGTCTTTGTTCTCCCTGACTTAGTACAGTGACTGCATGTAGCAGAGGCTCAATAAATATACATTGACCGGTGGCCCAGATCACTGTGGAGTCCCCGAAGGACACCACGCTTGCAGAGCAAGGGCCAACAGAGGGAAAGTCGAGGCCTCCATTTGCCAGGCCTCCCTGACGCTCCTGATTTCCCCTCTGCCACGTGCTTTCTTGCCTCCTGCCCTTCACACCTGCCCCTGCTGTGTGTCCCCTCCACCTGGAAGTCTCTCCCTCCTGAAAGCCTCAGAGACTCCGAGGCACAGGCCAGGAGTCCTCTAGTCCTTCTGGGCACAGCCAAGCTCCCAGTACACCCAGGGTGACCTGTGTGTGAATCACCTGGCAGGGCTGTCGCCTGTCCACCCACCTAGTTCCTGAGGCAGGCAGCTCTTCAGAGGCCAGGGCCACATCTGCCTCCCTGCAGCTGCATCCTGCCTGGGACACACTGAGGAGCATGGCAGGGGACAGTGGCAGGGAGGCAATAGGAAAGGAGGAAAAGATGGAAAGGACCAGGAAGAGACAGGCAAAGAAGGAGGAAGGGTCACAAAGCAAAGGAGAGGGGGGAACAGGAATGGAGAAATGAGCATGGGAGGAAGGAAGGGGTGGGGAGGCTGAGGCAGTCACTGTTCAGGGCCTTTTTACCTGGCAGGGCCAAGTTGGCGTGGCCCCTTGGCCTCCTCCCAGTGCTTCCTTCCTATCACCCCACTCCTCCACCAGCTTAGGCTGGTGTCTGTCTCCGGATTCTCTCCAATTTGGCACTTTTCTCCTCACACTGGGCACAGCTCCACCTTCGGGAGCTAACACACCTGCCAGTCCTGTGCTGACGCACAGCCTTTCCAAAAAGAAGACAGGAAAATGAGCCTGCATGATGGGGGTGGGGATGGGCCCTGCCTGCTCTCACAGCTGGGGGAAGGACAGGGGATGCTAGAACGGGGGTGTCCTCAGAGGACTCTGGGGACTTCTTCTTCCACTGCCCCACGCACATACACACGGCATCTGTCCCCACCCCTCCCTTCAGCAAATAAGTTCAAATGTCCCAACCCTACCCCACCGGCGGCAGGGATGCTGGCTAATGCCTTCAGCCTGGCAAAGGAGCCAGGAGAGAAGCCCTGGACCCTGCTGGGACGGAGCTCCAAGGCAGCCCTTCCTGTCACCTGCAGACAAATCCTCCACCGTACTGCCAAGAAACAGCAGCAAAGTTCAGCAGCCCAGAGCAAGCTGACAAAACAAAATGCCCTTTTAAAAAACACTCTGTTAGCCTGCTGGTCCCTCAGTGGGTGATTTATATGGGTTTTGTTTCCGCTAAAATGAAGTTCATATCCTATCTTCCTTGAGAGGAGGGAAAGCATCATTTCATCAGTTCCGAGAGAAGAAAAGGAGAAGGGCAAAGTCTCCAATAGGCACCCCAAGGCTTAACCCTCACACCTCAGCCCAAACCAACAAGAACTGAGTAACCAGAAGCCATAAAGTTCTCTACTCAGCCAGCTGTACGCTCACAGCACACATTATCTGATTGAAGCTCTCAGGTCATTCCATGCTCCCGGAATCCCCACAGGAAGAGCTGCCCTCACTACCCAGGACAAATCACAGAAGGGAGGGCCTTGCCAGGGCTCACACAGCAAGAGGAAAGAGAGAGAAGAGGCAGGATGTGAACCCAGCCCACGCCCTAAGCCTGAATGCTTCATGCCTTTTTCTCCTTCCTCTGGAAAAAGTCCATCTGTGGGGACTGCCAAAGATAAGCCTAGGGAAAAGAGCTTGATAGTAATTAGGAAGACTGTGTCGGAACCAGGTGGAAAAAGAAACCAATTAACTCCACATTAGGATGATCAAGGCAACCCGCTGGCCAGCCACAATCAGCTCTGCCTTTAGGTGTGTCTAATCCCTCCCCTTCCAACCTGCCAAGCCCCACGGCCCAAGATTCCCTGCCATCCAGGTCTTGACTGGAAGAAAGGGGTGGATATGAAACCAGAAATCAATTGCCTTTGAAACCCAAGGGTTGGAACTAAGCAGAGCCCTCCAACTTGGAGAGGGGAACGTGAGCCTCCCCAAAGGGAGATGAGTCCAAAGGAGGGTGATACTGGAAACTGTCTTCTCTGACTTCTTTAGGTGACTTCCAAGAGTCGATGACTACACACACTCCCAAGACTATTGCAGCCCGCAGATCAATGATAGCCTCTAAGTCTCAGCAGGGTCAGCAGCAGAGACATCCCAGAACTGGACAGTCCTTTACCCCTGGGGCATGAGATCTTCAGCTGCTTTGAGCTAAAACAATGATGATCTCTTTTAAACTGTGGACCCATTGCTGTGGAAATGGGTGTCACATTGACCTTGCAACAGAAATGCATCTCATGCATCATCTGTGTTCCATTTCTAATGGCTTGGGACAAGGGGTACTGTACACAGGGCTCAGGGAGCTGCCTCTGGGCTCCTCCGAGGTCCATTAGTGACAGATGCCAAGGATGAAGTTGAAGAACATCACACTCACATTATTCTGCTCTTGTCCCTCAACTCGTCGGCAGAACCAGAGGGAAGGATGTTTCAAAGAGGCAGTGCATGGGGTTATCTATATGGCCAGCCCTGTCCACTCCGTGGTTGAAGGACAACATCTATGACTCCTGTATCACAGTATCACTGACTTATCCAATATTCCCTTAATAAATTCCTTTGCTATGTAGATTAGTAACAATCCAGTTTTTCAGCCTGAAGCTAAATAAGAACTTGTACTTACACACTTATTCCTTCCTTCATGCCTTCAAGATACCACAGGGCCATCATATTTAAGAATCTTATTAAGTTTATAAATAGGAGAACAATTATAGAGCAAAGAACAATTTCCTATTTAATGCTGGACACAAGGGTTCCCAAGAGTATAGGAATGTCTTGCCCTGAGAAGGTCTCATTACTCACACCTTCTTCATGGGCCTGAGTGCTCACCACAAGGTGAATCAATATCCGTTCCTCTCCCCTACCCAGTCCACATCTCCCTTCTACTCTTTAACATGGTGCCTCTGGCTCCTCGGACATTGTTTCCTGGAACTCTTACAATTCTACCCAAACTGAACCAAGAAATCATCTTCTAGTCCTTCCCTCAGCCATCCAGACTCAGCCAGGCAGCATCTAGGTGAGGCCATCACCTGTTCCAACCAGGAAGAGCTGGTAACAAGTCGCTGTCCACAACTGCATAGTCCCTCACATTTGTGATGAAGGCCCTCCTTCCCCTAGGATGCAGAAGTGCAGCCGTTTCATTTTTAAGTAGCTTATTCACTTTTCCCATTACCCTGTCACTGGTAAGAACAGAAAAAAAATTGTAATTATTACCGCTGAGCAGAGAGAAGGATGGCCCAGCTCTGACCACTGTTCAGAAACTCCTCTCTCCACACTGCTGGTTCTGAACCTCAATGGCACCTGCAAAACCCCAGACACTTCCAATAGCCCAGGTGCCTGGGCCTAGTGCTCAAGGACTCTGGTTTACCTAGTGGGGTTGGAACGAGGCAGCTACCCAGGTGGCTGTACTGTGAAGCTCCATGTCATTGTCACTCAAAAGGAGAGGCCCATGGCAGACAGAACTGTGCCCAGCAGAACTCATCTCCTCTACCTGAGGCCATCTGGGAGGGCTATATTTCCCAGTCTCCCTGGAAACTGGGTGTAGCCAATAACTGAATTATGGCTAGTGGGAAGTGTGTGGAAGTGATGCAGAGCCTGGACCATCAAACCTCCTGCACAAAGCTCTACACTCCTTTCTCTGATGGCCCCATGGAAGGGAAGGACTCCAAGCGGCTAAGAGATGACAGAGCTGTATGGCGGAAAGTGCCTAGGCCCCTGCATCATCACAGGAAGAGATCCTACCAAACTGATCTGTGTGGAGTGAGGTTCCTGTGACAATAAAGGGCAGAAACTTGGGGGTTCTCTGCAACAGCAGTTGGAATTACTATCGCATTCATTTTCCTCTCTGAAGTATACCCCTGGAGACTGGGACCAGAATCTCATCAGCTCAATGGATGATACTTGGGGATTTCTTCAGTGTTAAGAGCCTTCATCTCCAGACTCTCCCAAACATTCTAACAACTCCTAAGAGTCTGCTCCCATGACCGTGATTCAGGAACAACCTCAGGGCTCATCTGGACACCAGAGTCACAAGGTAAAGAGCTTGGAGACCACCAGAAAGTCCCCAGTGGTGGGATATTGGAGCTAGCAACTGGGCTCATAGAGCCAGAAGCAGCCTGGGACCAGTGTGATCCACATCACCTGGGATGCAGTTCAGGTCACCTAACACGCAAAGTGTGACCCCTGGGCATGGCATGTAACTATAAATGACCACCCTGGAAGGGCTTGAGGTCTGCCTGGGACCAGGCAAGGCGAACAGATACACCCAGTCCAAACACCACAAACACCACCGTGCAGCACCATGGGAACTTTGCTCAGCTCTCCCCTCAGACAAAACTAACGCATAAAGATGGAGATGCCTTGGCTGAGGTATGATAGCCCACAAAGCCTCTGGGGAAAGGCGGGGCTTCAGAACCCCTGAGGGTAAGGAGGACAGGATATTTACACCCAATGGGCAAAGCACCTATGTCCCATGAACAGAGCACACGTGCACCACAATGCTTACGATAACATCTTATTTTGCCACAGGCTGCATTGGCGTTCTGGAGAGGCTGATGACTCAGACACCAAGCAGGGACCTCACCTCCCAAGGTGCAAAACAGTGAGCTCCTTCCTGACTATCACCAGACCTGATGTACCTGGTCTACTTTCTCTCTCATGCTGGGGTCTCCAGCCCCAGAAGGCAAATGCCTGGGCTACCTTCAGCAAGTTCAAGTCCACTACGTTCAACTTCCCTCCCACTGGATCTCAGAATCCACAGGAAGCTGTAGTGAATAAAGGAAAATCTCCCATAGAATGACATAATGTTAAATCCTCTGCTCTTTACTAAAAATACCTCTGTAATTCCCTCCGTTTCAGCACCTTTCCTTGTGATTTAGGTAGGTGCTCTATTATTTGTGAAAGAAGTTACCAATGGTACAGGGACAGATATCTATGTAGTTCCTATCACACTACTGATTCTTTATCAATAGCTTTGAAACCCAATTGCCTCATTTTACTCCCTACCTCTTCCTAGCTCTTTTTATTTCTATAATCTGTTTTTTCAGATCATTTCTCTTCTGGGCTTTTTGACATGGTCATAGAACATAATTCTGCCCTCCAAGAAAAGTCTCCAAAATCATGAATCTGCCCTTGATCTAACTCTTTTCCATTGACCTGGTCCCTAAAACCCCTGCTAGGCTCCAAGTTTAAGAGCTTTCTACCTGATATGAAACCAAATTTAGTGCCAAAGAATTGATGTGGCCTAAAAGCATTGCCTCCCCTCCAAACAGAAGTGAAGAATGAGCGTTCCACACAGCACTTCTTCTCTTCCTTGTCCTCATAGGGATGAAGTCCTTATTCTCTGGAGTCAGACTCGTGTCCTTTCTTTGCCTTTTGTTCATTGCACAACCTTGAGCTAGTTTAAAGAAGCTCTCAGAAATCTAAGTATAATGGGTTGAATGTTGGTCCAAGAAGAAGAGGAGGATGTGAATGGGATGGGTAGGTAGTTCATGTCCAAATCCATGAAAATCTTGAATGTTACTTTATTGAGAAGAGAGAATCTTTAAAGTTAAAATTAAAGATCTTCCTTTGAGATCAGCCTGGACTACTTGGAAGGGCTCTAAACACAAAGTCATGTGCTTTTATGAGTCAGAAAATAAAGTAAAGGAGACGATGCTACAAGGATCGAGAAGGAGATCAGAAGAGCACAGCCACAAGCCAAGGAAACCAAGGAAGGTCAACAGGCATGAAAAAGAAGCAAGCAGCATCCTTCCAGGTAGCTTCCAGACCTTGGGCTGAGGCTTTGCAGGAATCAATTTCTACTGTTTTAAGTCATCCATTTGTCATCACTTGTTGCAGCAGCCTCAGGAATATGGGGCTAAGTCTCCAGTGGGACAGTCTATGGAAAGACCTCAGTACCCATCATCCAGGAGGCTCAAAAAGGCCAGACATCACCACCACCACCGCTGACATCATCATCACACTCGTCAGTGGCATCACCAGCACCAGGAAGACCACCACTGACTTTCTGATCATCTGCATGGTCCATGTTGCTCTCCTCCTTCTCAATACCATCACGGTCATCACTGTTTCTGCTTCCAAGAGCACTTTCCCCCTCTAATTTATAAACCCTACCAGAGGTCATTTGATATGTCCCTGTAGAACACTTTGCCAATTTCTTTTTGTTCTAACATCTCCACAACTTAGAAGATATTTTGTGCCTTATTATCTATCCTTTCTGGAGAGAATCCTGCAGAATTCTGAGATCATACCCTTCCCTCAGTTTTTGCAAATAAGGTAAACCTTCTTTTATGAGATGAAGGTAAGGATGATAGATATGGTCTGTGGAAAGAAGTCTGAAAACTATAGCTCTAGTGTCTCTGTCTGCCCCCTCTACACACCACAGTATGGAACATGCCTGCCACTGAAGGGCATAGAGAAATGGCGGCCCCATAAGAGCCTGATATCTGAGCAGGAAAAGGAAACATTTGAATGTGGGCTCTAAGCCAGACAGGAAGTGAATCAAGAGTAAAGCATCCAGAGCGGAAGTCTCCATTCAGTTGTTCAAGTGCCTATGAGGAAATTCAAGGTCAGCTCAGCCTGCAGGACCCCCTCCTCCCCAGGGTCTTAAAGTCTCCAGACCTCATTCTTCTGGCCCCTCCCAAAAGGCAAGGATCCAACATTTTCCCATGCCTCATCCCGCACACACGCTGGAAATCAGGGCTGGGATGGCTGCACCAGAAAGGTCTAGCCCCAGGTGTGTAATTATGTACAGAGGAGCTTCTCAGCAGGTAGAATCTGTTCGTCTTCCCTTGTGAGCAGCACATGGAATCTCAGCCCGGTAGGAAGAAAGAAGGCGGGTGGGATTCTGTGTCTCCTGCTAAAACTCAGGCAAGAAATCAGACGGGTCAGCTGGACATTCCTAGCCACATCCCAGACCGCAAGGTAAGGAAAGAATAACCACAGCAGTGGGCAAGAGATGTTTAAGGAACTGGCACCTGCTTCGGGATTCATCCTCACAGAAAAGAAGTGACAGTCACATCCAGGCCTCAAGGGATCTGTAGAAGTGCATCAGGGTGAGAGGGGACACTGAGGAATGGCCCAGAAGCACAAGAATGCAAATGGACCCAGTGCCTTTAGTCATCTGACTGCCACATGGAGGAACAAGGAACTAACCTGTCACATGGGCACTGAGGCCAAAAAACAGTTAAGTGAGTTTCATGAGGCTAATAAGCCTGCAGAAGAACCAGGATTTGAATCCAAGGGCTGGAAACCTCACTGTTAACCCCTAAGCCTCATGTTGGTTAGTGACCAAAGTGGTTCCAGATGTCGAGCCACCATTATGGAGTGCTACCATGGGCGGATCCGAGGAAGTCCTGTAAGCACAGAGGAAAGGACTCAGTGTTAACCATGTCTCCACTGCAGTAATGCTATGTAACAAACAACCCCAGTAGCTCATCATCCTTCACAGCTCTGCAATCAGCAAGACTGGCTTTGCTTCTCGCTGCAGGCCACTGTCAGCTCTGCTCCACGTGCCTCTCCATCTGGGACCAGGGACTAAGGAGCAACCTCTTCCCTCAGCAAATGAAAGAAGCACAAAGAGAGTTGAGCAGAACAAGACAATGAGCACAATCCATTCTTCCAACTCCACATCCAGAGTCCAGGTTCCCCTCTCTAATTTTAGGCTCCCTCCTCCTGTCCCCTCCAATTCCTCCTTAATGAGTTCAGTACAGACATCCTCCACCCTCTGCTCAGCTCACGCCAATCCCCCTCCTCATGGCCCCCTGACCTTCTTCCTGAACTGAAATCTACCCAAAGGCAGCCTCAGGAGAAAGCAAGAGTCAGTGTGCTGACTCTGCTCTATGAAATCCCTGGGCCCAGGCTACCGAAAGGGGAAAAGAATTTTCCTCATTTTCCTAATTTCCACAGCACTCCAAGATGATTCAAAGGTGCTGTTCTCTGCAGGTGACAAAAACCCCACCCAGAGGACCTAATCCTAGTCCTGGAACCAGAGAACTAAGGTTTCACAGAATTAGGGCTCCAGGGCAGGGAGGGGAAGCCAAGAGCTGAGAAGCTCCACTCAGATCTTCCTGATTTGGGTGCACCTGGCGGGGAGGGCGGGGAGGGCGGGGAGGCAGGACCCACGGCTTCCCGCATTCTTAATTTGAGGCTCCAGAAGGAAGAAATAATAACAACAATAACCATCCCCTCTGCAGCCACAGCACTTCCCGGCCGTTAAGGCATCTGAGAAAGTGCTGACGGGGATGGCTGACAAGCCATGTGCATTGTAATTCACAGCCTAACAGCATCTCCAGGGCTCATGGGTTTCTCATTGAAAAATTATGTGATGTCTTTTTGGAAACCCAATACTGAGTTATTGATATCGCGAAGGCAGCAGGCGCACCACTTGCAGCTTATTAGCTTTCTACTTTCTGAAGGACTTTGTTTTCCCCTCTAATTTCCAACTGGCTTTCCCCTTTTCCGTTTAAATTGGATCATTGTGCTTGAGTGAGTGGCTGTGAGCGAGCACCTGGGGAAAGGTGCTCTGTACGCCTGGGGGTGGGCGAGTGCCCTCAGAAGCATGTGCTTCAGGGTTTTTCTGGGAGGGCATAAGTGTCTTTCAGGGTGTGCAGGCAACTCTGCATGTTCAGTGGGAGAGCTCCCAACTCTGCACATTTGGGGTCACAGCCACTTTCAAATGTGTGCAATGTGTGCACCTCGAAGTCCAAGTATCCATGTACTATTGGTGTGTGTGGTTGCACCCGTGTCTGTTTAAGTGTGTATGTGCCACGTGTGTTGATGGATATAAGGTATGGTACACTTACAGGTGTACTTTTATACCTCAGTGGGTCTCTGTGACTCTGGGTCTGTGCGTGTGCATTTATGTGAGGCAGAACTGCTGTGCTATGGAGACCTTGGGTTCTAGGGTCACTGCCTGGGAACCTTCATCAGTTTCAGTTCTTGCCATCTGTGTGAGTTTAGGCAGTTTGCTTGGCCTCTCTGGGAAGTCAACTTTACTCGAAGAGGAGAATCTCACAGCCATGCTGAACAGAGGAGCAGAGAGTCCAATGGGCTCCAGCATTCCTACCCACAGCACCGAGCCCATAGTGTACTCAGCACCCATGAACCATTCCATTGCTGTCCCTCAGTGCCCATCAAATGTGGAAGCCTGCCCTGAGAATGGAAGCCTCCGGGGCCAGCTCTTACCTGCCTGAGTTCCAGGACTCGATATAAGTCCATATCATGTATGGAACCTCCATATAGGATCTTAGAAAAAAATGCCTCTGTGTCACAGACAGCCTCGGTTCACTCTGAGCCACCATGCTGGGTGCTCCACTCTGGCCTGGCGAGGGCCAGGTTGTGCAGGTGCCTCGGGCAGCACACAGCCCCCCAGGAGCTCAAGCCAGAAAGGGCAACAAATCTAGAGCAAGTCACATGGGATATAAAGCATCCTTAGATCCCCAGAGGAAACCCTGAATTCCAACCTCTCCAGCTGGCACCAGGGGAGGAGGGGTTCCACGGAGACTGTGGAGCCAGAAGGAAGGAGGGAGCTTGTCTGACCCCCTCAAAGCTGTGTCTCCTCCTGAACTTGGGTGGGTTCTAATGCTCAGGGCCCAGCAAATGGGATTCCAACTTGGAGAGTCTGGTGAGGATACTCCTGAGTTTATGGATCTACACGGCCCAGAGAGGGCAGGGACCATCCTATAGAGCTGATGGGGGATTCTCATCTGCCAAGTGAGGGCCCACTACAAATTAAAAAACAGAAAAATGTGTGACACTCAGCTACTTATCTTCAGGGGCACTAACTCCACTGAACGCAGAGTAAGTTTTATACTCACAGTATACTACATTTCATATTTCTTCCTTTCTTTTCCCTTTCTTTTTCTTTCCTTGTGTGTGTGTGTGTGTGTGTGTGTGGTAATGGGGACTGAACCCAGGGCCTTCATACTGAACTATGTCACCAACCCCTTTTTAGTGGGTATTTGGATATAGGGTCATATTTCAAGTGCTCAACAATCACAAGCGGCTACCAGTCACTATATTGGATAATAAAAGCTCTAGACTTGCAAAACCATGCAGGCATGCTTGGCAGAAAGCTGCTCCAGGTAGCCCCAAAGGCAAGTTCAGAGTTTGGGGTTGACAAAAGTACAAATGCAGGCACCCACAGGACAGGATGGTGCTGCCTTTGGAAAGACAAGAGATAACTACCCTCTTGCCAAGGCCGCAGCACAGCAGCGGGGTGAGACTCAGGCTTAGACCTCAGTGTTGGGACCATGGATGGGGGAAAAGAGGTGGAAGAGAGCAGGAGGAAAAATCTGATGGCAGCCTGGGCCAGGCAGCAGGGTTAGGGCTTGGCATGGCACTCAGAGCTGATCCTCGGAGCCAGGTGAAGGAGGAAGAGAGACCAGGGGGAGGGAGCTGTCACAAGGAGGTCTGAGGACCCTGCCAGGCACTAGGCTCTTTGAAGGTAAGTCCATGAGGGACCCATGCTGAGCCCTCCCTGGAACCCCACACATCAGCTGTCTTCCCTGGGAGAAGAATGTCTTCGAGCACTTGGGGATCTCGCAGGGACCGGAGAAACCCGTGAACACAGGAAGGAGACAAACCCACCAGACACAGGAGCAGGTAGTCCACTCATGGCACCACAAGGGCCCTATGGAGAAACACTTTCAGAGATTGGCTTCACTTTGAAAATGAGGAAACTCAGACTCCCAGAGGTCAGGTGAGTTTTAGGCACACAGCAGATGTTTTGATGAAAGAAAGAATGAATGAATGAATGAGTACTTTATTCATACCCGTGGGACAAATCTGTACCCACCAAGTCACCTCTGCAGGGATCCAGCATCCAGAGAACACCTGGGTCTGTGTGTCTCTTGGCCTCTGCTACAATGATGACCTTCATCTCCACCCCACTTCCTAATCATAGCTGAACCCCCAAATTCCTCTTTCAGCCCACAGTTTCCCCCCTCCTGCTGGGAGGAGAGTAAAGCAGGGAAAGAAGTTCTTGACTTGGGATCGGAAAACCTCAGCTCCTTGATTAGGCAATCTTGGGAAAGGCCATCCTCCTGTCATTCATGTTTTCGTTCCTTCATTCATCCATTCATTCATCTGTCACATAATTTGGCATGATTAAGGCAAGTATGCATAAGAGAGAGCCAGTCAGATCTTTGCTCTGTGACATGTCAGGTAGATGAACTTGAGAAATACCCTAACTTCTCCGAGCCCATGTGTCCCCTCCTATAAAACCAGATGGGAAGAGTGCCTACCACCTCACTGAATTGCAGTGAGGCATAAATGGATGCTCAGCTACTGTGTTACCCCAGAGCTGAGCAGTCTGCCATCCAAACATTATCTACAGCCCAATGGTAGAGCAGTTTCCTAACACGCCCAGAGCTCTGGGTTCAATCCCCAGCATGGAAAAAGAAACATCTAATGAGTTTCTCTCACGTAGCATTGCATCCCACTGTCAGGGAGCCTATGTTCCAGATGGTATATGGAAAGACAACACAACACACACCAAACAGCCTGACTGTCCATAGGAAGGAGATCAAGGCCCACTTACCCTCCACCCTCCCTCTCTTCCTCCCAGGTATCCTGTGCATGAAAGGAGAAATGCAACAGAGATCAATAGCAGGTGGAAATTAGGCTCCCTGACATGAAAGCGGAATGGGTGTTTTGAAGCCAGGAGGTCAAAGGGAACCTGAATCCAGCAAGTATGGCAACCTCCTCCAGAGGGGCACCCTGCCCAGACCCCCTGAAGGCCTAGCAAGAACCAGCTCCACACAGCTCCAAGCCAATTTCTCCCTTCTATCTATCAGGGTATTGGTGTCAGAGGTTGGCAGGCTGGGACAGCCAACAACCTCAGATATTCCAGAGTGTGTCACCCCTAAACATGTGACAACACAAATACCATAATGAAAACAGAAAAATGTCCTTTTTATTAGATACCTTCTGATATGCCTGACAGGAACACATAGCTGTGCCTACACACACACACAGGCACACACATTTTTCTGTTTTTGTCTAACAGAGAAAGGCCCCAAGCATTCAGCTCCCACTCGGTTCCATGGAAAAGGTGTTCCGCGCTGTGCCCCAGAAGGCCTGTGTGACTGAGTTAAAATGTGTTCTTTTTTTTTTTATTAGATGAATTGCATCATTAAATTACATTATAAAAGCTAAAAATGCACCATTAATTTTCAAAAACAATAGTAAATACATCTCATTTCTAATACATGATTCTGCATTTAATTTTTGCCTGGGGCCCTGCCTTTTTTTCCCCCAGTCTCACTGTCTCCCTTTATGCAGACTATATAAATGGAGGTAAATTGCCAAAGAAATTTTTGCCAAATGTCCGTAATGTGAAAATAAATGAATTTCTAATTGGCTGTTGCAAAAAGAAAAATTACTTTTTGATCTCAGCTCAGCCAAGCAAAAATCTACCTAGCCTGAGTAATAAGATACAAGCACACTGCAGGCAATGAACAGAGACACAAAAGGCCTGGGAAAGCAGTCCTCTGAAAGAGCTCTCTTCCCTCCCCTCCCTTCCTCCTCCCTGCCTCTAGGAAGTCTGCCTCTGAGCAAACCCAGAGGGGAGGCCAGGCAGGGTCCAGGCTCCATGTGAGTCCAGCTCTCTGCCTGGCAGGGGCCTCACTGAGAACACTCAACATGCCAGAGTTCCAGTCCAACTGTTCCTCCGCTGGCTTGCAGCCTTCCTTGACCTTGAACTCCTCATTTGTAAGATGACAATGGCTTCTGTCTTTTGTGGGGTCTTTAGGAGGTATAATGCGTTGAATTAAATCCCCCCGAAATTCATATACTGAAGTCCTTACCAACCCTCAGGATCTCAGAATACAATGTTATTTAGAAACAGAATCTTTACACAGAAGTGTCAACTTAAAATGAGGTCATTCCACTAGGCCTTACTCTGATATGACCAACATTCTGATAAGAGAGCCAAAGACGCAGACCCACACAGAGGGAAGGGCTCGAGAGGATACAGAGACACAAGGCCTGGAGCAGACCATCCCCTTGAGCCGCAGAAGGAGCCCACCCAACCAACATTTCAACTCTGGACTCCAGAAATGAGAGACGATAAATTTAAGGCACCCAGTCTGTGGCACCTGTGGAAAATGAGTACATGAGGTTTGAAACATTAACCATCATTGCAGACACTTACTAGCAGGAGCAGCACCTGGCTGTCCTTGTCATCCAGTGTTGGCCCAGGACAATCCCAGAAGGAAGCATTCAGATCCAAGAGCTTTGACCTTCACATCTTGCTTGGCTGCTGCCCCCAGGATCAGTGCCTTGGGGGCTGTGACCCCCGTGACCACTAAAGTAGCTCCTCTCAGGACTGTCTCTGATCCCACTCAGTATCTAGCCGTACCATTCCCCTCCCCAAGTCAAGCCTCCCTAATTGGTACCCCAGCTCGATCCCCGGCACATCCAAGCCTCAGCCCCTGGCCCAGCCCACCTCCTGCTCCCATGATTCCAGTCCACTCTGGCTGCTGTAGCAAAACACCACAGACTGAGTGCTTTTCAGCAACAGAAACATTTCTCACAGCTGCAGAGGGCAGGAAGCGCCAGATGAAGGCAGCAGCACACTTGGTGTCCAACAACAACTCGGTTTCCTGCTTCACAGATGATGCCTTTTCTCTGTCTCCTCACCTGGTGGAAGGGACAGGGCAACTCTCTGGAGCCCCTTTCATAAAGGGCACTAACGCATTCATCCCAAAAGCTCCTTCTTCTAATGCCATCGCCTTGGTGATTTGATTTCAACATGTGATGTTAGGCCACAGAAGTTCAGTCCATAGCAAACATCTTCCTCTATCACAGACCAGCAGCCTAATGTTTTAGACTACTTTTGGTGCATGTTCCCTCTTTTTTCTTTCTTTTCCTATTTCTCCCTTTTTCTTTGCTCTGTCCTTTAAGCCAATAAGCAGAACTTTTGACTACCTGTACCTCAAGGTTTTGAGGAACAAAAACCAGTTACCTATTCATTGTTTTCCAGCTTTACAAGCTCAGCACTACAGAGGAGGCATGGACAGGTGGTCAGGGCAAAGGGCCAGCAGAGGACCTAGACCAGGAAGAGGGCAGTATCTTCTGCCTGAGCAGACAAGACAGGTGGGGGCACTGGTCACAGCCCCAGGCCTTCCCCAAATAATCAAGGGCAGCCATGCGCAATGCTGAGCAAGACTCCAGATCCTGAGACGCAGAGGTCAGCCCCTGTTCAAGGTGAGGCACAGGGCTTCAGGACTCAGACAAAAAGAATGGAGAGCCGATTTGAGGATTTCCCCATTGGCAGAAGTCACCAGAGCCTCCTGGATTCTAAGAAGACATCAGACGGGGCAGAGTCTTAGAACTAAAACTCACCACTGGCTCAGGGAGCTAAGAGTGGGGATTAGATCAGGTTTAATTGGTTTAAAGAAAAGATCAAATTAGATACTCATTTCACACCTGAGTTTCTGCTCGGATTTTTTTTTTTCAAAACACTCCCCTAGCCCCACCCCTTGAGAACCACCTCTGAGCTCCTTGCCATTTCCCTCCTACTTTGCACAGCTATTCTTTCTACCTAGAAGAATGTCCTTTTCCCCTGGCTGCTCCTGAAGTACTCCTATTTACCTGCAATGTCCCATCTCCTATGCTCTCTCCTCCATAGCTGCCCCAGGCTGGATCCACTTACCCTCCAGACTTTGCAAGACCTTCTCTAAGCAAGGGCCAAGTTCAAGCTACCTTGGTCCTTGAACTTCTATCTTTCCAGTAGGCTTCAAAGGCCACAGACATGCCTCACTTTTATTCCTTTCTGTGTCCCTTGTCCTTCCAGGGAACAGGCAAAAAAAAAAAAAATCCATCTCATTCACACTTGGAACAGAAAAAACTGCAGGCAAAGTGTGTACCGCTGTTTTCATTTCACAGAGAAGAAATTTAAGACGCTGAGAGGTAAAAGGACTTGACCAGGATGACAGTGCTGGGAAATAGTGAGCTAGGATTTTGACCCAGGGAGTCTGGCCTAGAGACAAGCTCCCAATCACTGGACTTCTACCACCTCTAGGGAAAATGCTGCGGAGGGATTCATGTTGGTACAGATCACTACGACAGCTTTCCTGTGAGGACCAGAGATGATTCCCTGGTACCCAGCTGCACAGAGCTAGGTAGAAAAGAGAGTAGGAGCCATACAGGGCCAAACAGGCAGACGCTCTCAGCATATCTTGGTCCAAATCAGGAGCACAGCATGCAAACCACTCCAAAGAGCCACCAGCTGGCCCAGATCTCAAGCTTTTGATGAGTCCACTGGGACCATAGTGCAGGCAGTGTTTCTCTCTGGCCGGGACTGGGCAGGGTACCCCAGGCTGTAGCTCTGGCAAGAAAGCTGCACTAGATCTCTAAGCAGAAGGTAAGTCATCAATATGCAAGAGAAGAATAAAGAATGACACATGCAGGCCACTTCCCTTCATGTCATCAGACTTTGTCTGACCCAGATAAGCTGGAGCGGGGTCTGGCAAGACTGACCTCCTCTAGGACAGCTCAGGGATCATCACCATGCCCTCCTTGCACAGAGAGAACAGTCAGAGTTTCCATCTAGAAGACTGGCTTCCTCAATGTGAAGCAAGCAGAGGAAAAGACAGAGGGTGGCAGAGTTGTCCTGAGTCCCCAACCTGATTCTCAGGACCCCAGGCACTTTGGCATTTCCATGAATCCTCAGAGCTTGGTTGTCATGGGTTTCTGTCACTTGTAATCAATGAATACTGCCCAATGTACCACACTTGAGGTTCACAAATGTCCTACTCACCCCCTTCCTGCCAGCTTTTATAACAAGCCCCCACTATTGAAGAGAAGTCTGCTAACCATAACACAGGATCCTAACCATTCCCTCCCTGCCTCAAGCCCATTCCAGGTATCCCCCTACTCTCTGCTCCAACCCCTGAGACACTGGAACAGCTCAGAATTTTGAGCCACAAGCCAGGCAGTTTGTAAAAACAACTTCCTTCCCCCTTAGTGTGCATATTAATTACTCTGAAACAGGTGCAAAATCCACCTCGTTTATTATTACTTCTTTGAGCCCATAATGGCAGTTGCTGTGAATAAATCCCGTTAACCCAGGGAAAGGATTTATGGCCCCAAATTTACACCGGCCATTTAATCACAGCACCTTTGCTGCAGACAGACTTTCTCGAGAACAATTTGCCCCACAATTTGTCAGTGAGAAAATGGCCTCATATAAACGTTGGGGGGAAATAAATGCTAATCCAAAGCTCAGTCTTTCATTCTCCTAATTGCCCAGGGAATTTAAAGGAGACAAACTTATTTACTCACAGCAGGAAGTGAGCTGTAATAAACCATCGTCATTGTAGGCTGAAATTGGTCCCTGACAGGAGGCGGGAGACTAGGGATTTACAGGGAGATGGGTGGGTGAGGCCACTCACTGGTCCTCCCCTGCCCGAGAGCCTGAAGACTCCTGCATTTTAAAGAAGCCAGCTCTTTCAGCTAAATCGATTCAAAACAGATAAATAAATGGCTGGGCTGACATATCAGCCCCTCCCTCAATCCACCCTGGGCCTCCCTAACTCCCAAACTGCTTGCTGGAAGCATCCTGGGAAAGGTGCAAAATAAGTCCTCACTAGCAATGGAAGGACATCAGTAACCATCCAGATCTGACTTGAGAGGTTACTCACTGCACTGGGTGAGAGGCAAGACCAACAAGGCTCACATGGGTGCAGGGTGGTGAGCTCCTGACCCTACGGTCCAGAGCTGGGCAGGCAAGGACCTCAGCCTCATTCACAGGCAATAGAGCATGAGACCACCAGGTGTCTGAGCAGGAGGCAGAGACCCAGGAGGGATTGCTGGAGGAGACAGAGCTCAAACCTTCACTTTAATCTTCCTGGGAGACACAACAATCTATTACTGTCTGTTCCCTTCTGATCTCTGTCCCCTGCAGGAGCCAGGAAGTCCTGTCCTAAGGTGAGAAAGTCCCTCTCCACGTCAGTGACATCATTCCCAGGGCTGCTGAAAAGTTCTATAATACAGGTTGGGAAACAGATCCTTACAGGGCACCATTCTCAGGCACTCCTATTTGAGTTGTGCAGTCCACGAGCTGCTTAACTTCTCACAGTGACTTGTCAGACATTGTCTTGAAACAGAAAAAACTCAAGTTTCCCGTAAGCTCTCTTTTCAAGCCCCTCCAGGCTCCCCATTACCCCACCCCGGGCACAGAACCATCTCTAAAGGGGCTGAGGTCAGAGATACCAAGGTCCAACCTCTCTACCCAGCATCTGGGCTCTCTCCCTCATCCTCACCTAGTACCTCTGTCCCCAGCTCTGATTCAGTCACTTAATGGTAAAGAGCATCTGGCTTTGAATTCAAACATACCTGCTAATCAAATGTGTGACCACGGCCCTGAAATGAAACTCCCTGTGCCTCTATTTCTTCCTCTGTAAAATGGGTATCACAACCTTGTTCAGGGATGCTGAGGAGCCCTGAAAGGAGACAAGGAGTGTAGTATCCTGACACATGAGAATGCCCATGGGAAGGGTATTCTACTCCGAGACAAGGGCGAGGAGTCCCTGGGAAGCCCTCTGTGCTCTAGCCTGCAAGGAAGACAAAAGATTCCAGAGGCAATGGTAAGAACATCTCACAGGAAAGAAAAAAAGGTATATATATATATATACCAGCTCAAAGCTAAGGACAATGAAACCTTGGAAGGAAAGTCTGGAATCTTGTCTATAGTCAAGGGTAGGAATCACTAAGGACAGAGTGACAGGGGCCTGAGGCCTGAGCCCTGAGCCCTGAAGGACCAGGGCCAAAGGTGCAGGAGCAGAGCTGCAGCAGCAGCCTCCTGCAGCCCAGCCTCGGCTAGGGCGGCTGTGGGTCACCACAGAATAGACGCAAGGATGAGCCCCAGGGAAAGTTCATCTCTGTTTCACCAGTATAGCTCAGACAGGTGAAGTGACTCGTATACAACCACGCAATATGGAGGGATGATTCACACCAAGACTGGAGTCAAGGGCAGAGGGAAAATCCTCTCAGCGCCTGCGCTGTGCCTGCAGGTACAGGGGTGCTTTGCCTGTGTCATCCTGTTGTCTCTTTTCAGCAGCCCTGGAACAAGACCTTCCTGTTCCAGTTCACAAAAAGCACAGTTCATGGGGTTCAGTGACTGATGTAAGATTGCACAGCTAGTTGTGGGGCATACCATGGCTCCCCCCTCCACTTCCCTCTGCATGGCACTGGGCCCCTACAAATGCTACTCAAAACAATACAGCGTGACATTTCAGGGATTCAAAGGCAGGAAGCTCCTGAGGAAGCAGAGGCCCAGACTGTGACCGAAATCATGCCAATGATGTTTGGCAAAGCCACACAGACAGAGGCAATGAGAATGAGCTTCCAGCTACAGAGGGAAGGAGGAAACTTAGGGAGCTGGCGGTCAGAACAGGAGGTGCTGATAATGGCAGCAGGGGGGCGGAATCACAGCAGGCCAAAGAGGCGCCCGGAAATGGGAGGAGAGAAGCGACGGTTTCTATAAACCTAACTTTGGGCCAGGCAGGACAACATCTAGTCTGGACTGGATTATGCAATGGTCATTAAGCAATTTTTTTATGGGAGTTGACGCATGTATGTAACACATCTTGATTCTTTTTTCATCCCCTTTCCTCCCCCTTCCTTTCATGTCTTGATCACCTTCCCATTTGAAAAAGATCTATCTCCCTACATCCTATTATTTCTCTCTTATTTTGCTCTTATTTATAACTTAAGTTTCTCATATAAGCAAAACCATGCAACACTTAAGCTTGTGTGTCTGATGTATTTAATTTTAAATTTAGTGTATGTCTCTTTGGTGTTCTCTTTCTGCTTTCCCACTAATTCTATATGCACAGATGCACATGCAAATGGGCACAAACACATAAACACATGCACATTAACACACATACATGCACACATGAACACACATACACATACTTATGTATCCAGAGGAAATTATATGGTACTGATTCATGTGCTTATATTTTAACATAAGTGGTATCTTACTTGAAGTCATCATCAGCAACTGGTCTTCATAACTCTGCAGTATATCTTGGGAGATCTTTTTTGTTTGGTTTGTTGCAGTTTGGGGGTTTTGGGGAGTCAGACTCTCACTATATAGTCCAGGCTGGCCTCACCCTCCTGGGTGCTGGGATTACAGGCATGTGCCCCCCAGGCTGGGCTAGATTCTTCTATCTGGGCAGAGCTAGACCTACTCATTGTGCCAAGAGGCACTGCACTTGATGGGCCATTGCTTAAGAAGCCAATCCTCTGATGACAGCCCTATGGGCTATTTCAAGTATTTCACTACTTATTGAATTTGCCAGCATCACACTCATAAGACCAAGTCAGATGCACAGTATAGGAGACAGGCTGTCTTTCTTGATAGCGTGGTCTGCAAAGAATCATGGCTATGATGTTCAAGGTATCACAGTCCACTCTATTGCAATTACTTCCATTCCTTCCACACTCAAAATACACCTATCCTCTCCCATACAAAGGTCTCATCTCATTATGGCCTCACACTCCAGCTTGAAGTCCCAAGTCTTGGGTTCTTGTCTTAGTCAGCTGGGGCTGTGTTGTCTCAGTAACTGGAGGCTGCAAGGCGAGGCCCAGGGTACCAGCATGGTGGGTTCTCCTGAGGGCCATCTTGCCAGCTTGGTCCTCCCCAACACCGTGCTTCACGTGACCTTCCCTGGCTCAGAGTCATAGACAGAGTCTTACCCTCATCCTCTTCTTCAAGACCACCAGGACTATCAGCTCAGGACCCACCCATGACCTCACTTAACATTATTTCCTAAAAGCCACATCTCCAAATAGTCACACCAGGGCCAAAGCTTCAACATCTGAATTTGGAGGAACCCAGTTTGGTCCTAGGACTTTCAAGGCAGGGCCAGAAACAAGTGAGGTTCCTAGGGTGTTCAACCTACTGCCCCCTGCCCAGCAGAGAAAGGTGGAAAGGGGATAAGGCATTTGAAAAAGACACCCCAGATGAGCCAGGGAAGAACCAGGAGACTCTGAGTCACCCCTGATTTGTAGCAACAATGAAACACATCCAGTACCCTCTGTTCTTCTGGGGCAGGAAACAGCCCTTGATTAGAGTTCAGTGCTGCTCCCCACGGGTGTTTGTTTCCCTGGCCCACTGTTCTCCTTGGCTCTTAGCTTCCCCTACATGGACTATTGATTCTCTCCTTCTAATCTTCCTTCTTCTTCCATAAAACACAGCAGATATTTGTACCCAAGTTGCTTTCTCAATCCTCTTCCTACTTACAGGAAACTGAGGACTCTGAGGTCCATTTTCATTTTGAACAGTGACAGTCACTTTTAGTGGAGGCTTGCAGCGTTTTCACTGATACGATGCTCTTGAAAATTTTACTGGTTTCCTATGCATCTGAAGTAAGGTTTGTTCCAATTAAAGCAAGTCTTAGCCTCTGTTAGACCCTTATGATTCTTAGAAGCCTTTTATTTAGCTTAGAGGATCTCTAGCTCCACCTTAAACCTTTCAGGGTTTTAAGGAAGGATCTTGGTGGAGGGAAAAAAACAGACCTCACGAGGATGTGATTCCCACCTGGAAACCAGGGCCAAGCACAGGCCCCTGCTGGAGTGGGGACAGCCTTGCCCAAGCTTCTCCCTGTGAGTCAGCACCATTCTCAGACTGTGGGGGTGGGGAGGGACAGGGACCAGGCCTCACCAGGAGGTGATCCCCTCCTGGAAACCATATCGTTTTCACTGTTTTCTTGGGCTGGGTTTTATTCTCTTTTGTTTTGTTTGATTATGTTAAATCGGATGGTGTGAGCAGCTATTTAAAAGATAGCAAGACATATTATGGTAGCCATTTTGGATTTACTATTAGTTTATTTTGAAGTCTTTTATTGCATTCATTGTTTTGCTTTTATTGTTTCTACTCTATTCTGTTCTGTTCAATTTTTACTATGTCCGAAGGTATCTGCAGCTATTCTGAAGACAACAAAAGGTATTATGGTAACTATCGATGATTTCATAAGATTTTGAAGTCCTGCATCACTTATACTGGTTGATTTTGATTGGTTTTATTCTGTTTTATTTTTCTTGGTTTTATTCTCTTTAAAAAAAAAAAAGCAAGGATCTTGCAGCACCAACTTTGATCTAACCTTTAATACTGGCCTTATCTTACACTTCGAGGAATTTTGACTGGTTGGGTGATTGAGATAACAGTTTTATTTCCCTACTGCAAGTCCTGGGCCAATGTCTCTCCAAAATAGCTTGCTGATGAACACTGCCTGGTATAATTCTCACAGGGGCTCAGGAAGAAGGACAGCCCCTTGCTCTTAGAGGTAAAGACACAGAGACTCAAGAGCATGGTTCAAAATCACAAAGCCAGAAGTATCCAAGCTGTGGTTTGCACCTTTCCATCCACCTATGCAGGGTGGCCTAGGCTCTGGGAACACATCAGCAAGTAAAAGAGACAACACTCTGCCCTCATGGAGCCTATAGTTTTATTAATAAATAACATGTCAGATGGTGAGTGGAACAAAATAAATAGAAAGGCCTAAAGCAGGTGAAGGCTCATCATGTGTGCCAGAGCCACTTTTACAAGGACAGCTTGGGGCAGGCTGCTGTGACACTGGCGTGCAGGAAGAACCAGAAGGACAGCCCAGGTGGAGGGGACAGCTGGTATAGAGGATGAATGTGCAGTTAAGCTGGCCAGAGTGGTGTGAACAAGAGAGGGAAGGGCAGTTAGAAAGGCATACAAGATGCTGAGGACAGTCATAGGGGCTCCTAAAGGACAATCATGCAGGTACCCAACTTTACCCTGAACAGGAGCCAGGAGAGGGTACAACCTGATGCCTATTTTCACACAGTGCCTCTGGAGAATGTACCCAACCAGTCAGGACTCTCCTGGCCAGGAATCGGAGCTCTGGCTTCAGGCAAGAGAGGACCATCCCAGCCCACCCTTGCCAGGACACCCTCACCCCTCGTATGCTCTGCCCCACTGGGCTCAGCTGTGCACTCTCTCTCTCTCTCTCTCTTCCTCTCCCCAATACCCCCCAACCCCCTCCCTTCTCCTCCTCCCTGGAGTCCCTCACTTCCCCAAGACAAATGGCAGCTTCTTCCTGGCTATCCATCACTGCTCCTAGGCCCATCCATTAGCAGCTGTTCCCTCATCCTGCCCCCAGCCCCACCGTCCTTGCCTGGGGACGGGGTCCATTGATCAGAGACCCATCTGCCGCTTGTCACATCCTGGCGGCCCTGACAGCAGGAGACAGAGCTGTTGCTGGCCAGGCCAGCCTGGGTCCAAGGGAAAGAGGGAGCTACCCCTTCCCTGGGGCTGGAGCTAAGGCTGGAGTAGGACTGGGAAGCCAGTGGGCTGTGGGGTCAGGGTGAGCCCCCCAGGAGAGGCTGCTCCTCCAGGGCTAAATGGAAATGAGTCCACAGGGAAGCTTGCCAGGGCTCTGGAGCCCCCTCCACATCCAGGTCTGCTCCAATTGGGTGAGCAAGGCAGGGAAGGCGGGTATCCCAAACAAAATTTGGAGGGCCCTTCCACCCTGAATCCAGTTCTTTCCAAAACTTCCCCTTTGCCTCTAGTCACCACCGAGGCCCAACTCCAGCACATTCCCAGGCTGACTCTCCTCCAGGTTTCTCACCTCCACTCCACAGCCTCTTCCCCTGCTAGGTGATTCAGGAGGATTCCCCCAGCTTCCAGCTGGATTTGGCCATCCACAGCACTGGCAGAAGACAGACTGGAGCAGAGAGAGCAGTGGCCAGAATATTTATTCCTGGCCTGCCCTGGGGCCCTAGAGGTAAGGGTGGAGCAGCTCTATCCCTGTCAAGGGACCCACTCCGTGCAGCTCATCAGGCCCCTTTGCTAGAGGTATTGAAGGCTGCCGGGTTACTGCTGCCTCTATGTATGTAAATAGCCCCTCCATCAAACTGCTCTTGATTACCGGGTTTGGAAGGGTTCTGGAGAACAGGACCAAGGCCCCAGGGAGTGCCTTGGGCACCCACTCTCTGGGGCTCCCAGAGAGTGGGTGCCCAAGACCCTGTCCAGGCGAGGCAGGAGACAGAACTAGTGGGGACAGAAGCGCCAAGACCCTATTCATCCTCTTCTGTCCCTTCAGCCTCTGTATAACACAAATTCAAAAATAAACTTATTACAAATTTCAGGTCAGTGACCACAGAGCCAAGGCCCTCCTAAACGAGGCCAAGCAACACTGCTCTGGGTCAGCATCTCCATGAGACCAGGCCCCCTGCCGCCTCACCCTGTTCTCTCCTCCTCCTTCACCTTACACACTGAAGACTCTGGCCCCTGACTGGTACTCCTGGTCCCTGGCACTGCCGTCATCCTGAGGGAGCCACCTTCCTCCTCAACCTCTCACCCTAGACCACTCCCTTGGTGCCCTGGCCTCCTCATCCCCAGGACCTCCATCTTCCCACTGGCAGGTCCCCTCAGCTCCACCAGACAAGGATGCTTGTCAGAAATCTCTTCTTGATATAAGTTAACATCTGACCCTGTAAATTCCTCGAATTAGTCTCAGCAAAGCTGTCCAGGGCTCCAAAGAGTGGGTTGGCTTCCTCAGGCCTACGCTTACATGGGCTGAAAAAGATGTGACCGCAGAGGCAAAGTTAGAATAATGCACCTTGGAGACAGGGAACATGGGCTAAGGAATGTTCTAGAAAAGAAAAGGAACAGACTCTCCCTCTAGAGCCACTAGAGGAACAAAACCCTACCAACATCTTGATTTTAGCCCATAAGACTCATTTTCTACATTGGGCCTGCAAACTGCAAAATAATATTTTGTTGTGCTTTAGACCACTAAGCTTATAGGAAATTTCATGCAGTAGTATTAGGGAAATAACATGAATTTTAGTTCCCAGACAGAGACCACTAAGCTTATAGGAAATTTCATAGAAGTAGCATTAGGGAAATAACACAAATTTTAGTTCCCAGACAGAATATTTTCCAGACTAAGTCCATTCAGTTCTATAAAGCAGAAGACATGATCCTGGAAGGATTAACCTGTCCAAAATATGATGGGTTTTTTGTTTTTGTTTTTGTTTTTGTTTTTGTTTTTTAAAGGGGTTGTTTGGTTGGTTGGTTAATTGGTTGGTTAATTGGTTGGTTGGCTGGGTTTTGAGATAAGGTTTCATGGTATAGTTCAGGCTAAACTTGAATTCTTTATGTAGGCCTGGTTGGCCTTGAAATCTTGGTAATCCTCCTGCCTCAGCCTCCTAAAGGCTGAGATACAGGCGTGCACCACTAAACCCTGCAACATCCTCATTTTCAAATGGAGAAGTCTGTACTTTCCTTGTGGGGATATTAAATCAACTGGTATAAACTAGGCATTTAGGCAAATGCCTAAACCAGTGCATTTCGGCAAAAGTGCTAGAAACACTAAACACTCCAGAACCATTCACAGATGCTACTGCTGGGTTGTCGCTTGCTGTTTGCTGTAGCTCAGTGATTTTCAACCAGGGGCAACTCTGTAAAATCTGAGGAACCCTTCTGGCCATCACACTATGGGGAATTGCTCAGCCCAAAATGTCAATGGCAAAGGTTGAGGAACTGCTGGAGTAGATATGGTAATGTTTTAGCCTGTCTATTCATTGCCAATGTAAAAAAAAAAAAAAAAAAAAGCGTTGTCTCCCACTCCTGAAACTCATGTTTTGGCCACAAGATGGCACTGGAGGGAGTACATTGCTCACCCTGTGGAGATTCCAGAACCTAGATGAACAAGCCCTTCTCTATTCTATCACAAGCCATGCCTTGAAACACAGTAAACCACATTCAAAGAGCTACTTGAAGCCCAGTCTTTATACATTATCTTCACCTACATCTCTCCTTTGTTCCTCAAAACATTTCTCGGGCATAGGTATTATTCCCATTTTACAGAGAAGGAAGCTGAGGCTCACAGAAACTGTGTGCCCTCCTAATGGTTGCTGGTTGGGGCATTGCTGGTCTTATAGCTCTGGTTCTACTCGAATTAAAACCGTGGTTTCACAAATTCAGACAACAGAATTTTCCTTGCTTTTAGGGAATCCACATAGCTGGTTCACTCTGCTTTCTCTCTGCCTCTGCTCCCTGCACACCTCCTGGGCTGCCAGATGCCCATCACCTGAATCCTGTGGTCCGAAGCACAGCTGCACGCAGGGATCCTCGGAGAATTTCAGAAAGGTCGCCACCTGCGGCCATTCCAAGAGTATGAGTTAACTTGTTTTCTTTTCTTTCAGTCCTGGAGATTGAAGCCAGAACAAAGGGCCTTTGCACTGAACTACATCCCAAGGCCTTTTTTAAAAAAATATCTTTCTTTCTTTCTTGTTTCCCAAATACAGTCTCACTAAGTTGCCCAGGCTGAGTTTGAATTTGCAATCCTCCTGTCTCAGCTTCCCAGAGTGTTGCGATTATAGGCCTACGCCACTATGTCCAGCTTAATTCAGAATTTTTTAAAGATCCCCAAGTGATTACAGTGTTCAGAGGAGCCAGGGAACCACTGCTTCACTGGCATCCTTTAAAATGAATTCCACTTTTTTGAGCAGCTCACCAAGTTAGGGGCCTTCCTTCCCCCATCCCTGCAACCCATGAACTAGAGCCGTTCCCATGCTGTCTGTTCTCCAGGAGACAGGTGAACAGCAGCCCCATCTCTGCCTTGGGTTTGCGAAAGTCTCCCCACTGCCCGCCACTGCTATAACTATGACAAGCTTGTCAAGGATTTTTCTTTTGCCATAAAAATGCAAGTCGAATGTCTTCACTTTGTCACAATTATGTATAAAGTAAGACACCGTCTGGAGCAGGAATCCTCAAATTTGGCTGTATTGAAAAATAAATGAGAGAGAGAGAGAGAGAGAGAGAGAGAGAGAGAGAGAGAGAGAGAGAGAGAGAGAGAGACTATTTAGGCCATGCCCCAGACCAGTTACATAAAAATTTGCAAGTGATGTCAAAGTGCCCAGGTGACTCCAATGTGTGGCCAAGTTTGAGAAACAATGGTTTAGAGCTCTGCTGCTTTCAGTGAGCCCTTGAAGAAGCCAGAGGTATCAGTGTCACCTGAGAGCTGGTTAGAAATGACGAATCTCAGGCTGCACCCAGACTCATTGCATCCAAATCTACATGATAACAAGATCCAATTCTGACACACATCACAGTTCCAGAAAGTTTCACTCTAGAACCAAAAACACGAGAATGCAAACCTTTCTCTTTCTCTGGAAATCTTCAGCTACTTTCAACCCCCCCCCCAGACCAAGTGCCACCTGCTGTCCTCGTACCCCTGAACCTCTCCCTAAAATGAATAGTATGGTTCGAGAATGAGAGAGAAGGGGCTGTCCAGGGCCACAGCGCTTCCCTGAAATGTTACCCAACTAATGGATCCGCATCAGTCAGCTTCGAAACAGACTTTTGTTGCCTTCTGCCATGCCCCAGGCATGTACTAAGGGCTAAGCATGCCACAGAGCATGGACAGACACATCTGTCCTCACAGAAGCTCAGTGGCTACTGGACATGACACAACTTGATAGCCAAATCAACTTTTGCAAGCTGGGATGAGCACTGAAAAGGACACCAACAAAAGGCACACATAATGCAAGGAGCACTTACAGATAGTGGTCAGGGTGTCCTCTCTGACGACGAGGGGGTTAGCCAGGAACCAGGAACTGGAATTTCAGTTCAGGTCCAAAGGCAGGGCAGTAAAAGCTGATGTTCCAGGTTGAAGGTAGCCGGACAGGAGGCAGCCCCCACTCACAGGACGGTCAGCCTTTTCATTCAGCTCAGCCGCTGCCTGGATAAGGCTCATCTGCACAAGGAGGCCACGTGCTTTCCACAGTCAACTGAGAGCCCAGTGTTAATTTCATCTGGAAACTCCCTCACAGCCCTACTCCAAAGTATGTCTGCTCCCAAGCCTGGATAGTAAGTCAAATTGGTCATAAAATTAACCATTACAACTGGTACGGTTGGAAATGCTTCCCTGTACTCAGCGCACACATTTAGTCTTCACTGAGTTCCAAAGGTTCCTTTGCTTGTTCTACTAAGTAGTAATGATTTGATGCATTTATGGACATTAACCCTTTGCTGTCATACGTGTTAAAAAGACTTTGTCAGTTTGATGTTTGCTTTTCTGGGTTGGGGAAATGAATGTCTAGATAGAGAATAAACATTTCAGAGTCTGTATCTGTCTTTTAACTTGGCAGCTCTAGCCAAAGTACATGATGCCCTCTTCATCTGGAGATCAAGTATCTCTCTCTCTTTTTTTTACTTTATTCCAGATTTTTATGGTTTTATTTTTTACTTTCATCTGGTTCACCCACATGGTTTTTGTGTTTTTGGACTCTAGAAGGAGATGAATATCTGAATTGACTGTTTTCCGAATAACCAGATTTACAGGTAGCATTTACTGAATAATCCATTCCTCTCCTGTTGATACGTGACACTCCATTTCTCACAGAATGAGTTCTTATTCAGGACTATTTCACTCCATTGATTTGTCTGTCTAGTCTTGTGTCTATAACATACTGGTTTTATTATTGTAGCTTTATCATGCATTTTAATATCTGGTAATGCAAACCCTTTTCCAAATTGATTTAGCTATTTTCATCTTGTTGAGTTTTTTTCAGGTGCACTTTAAAACCAGCTGTATCCCTTTCCACTTGTCATCACAAAGACATGACGGTGACATCCATGGGGGGGTTCCTCTGTGCAGATGTCCCTGAGTGTCCCTAAGTCAGTGACCTCCTGGCTGAGGGCAGCTGGTGTTCACCTCACGCAGTCTCTGAAGGAAATGGGGCATTGTGACTAAGAACTGCGTGTTCCTTCTCCCCAGCTACTTTAGTGTTTCTGCTAAATAAAAGTCCATTTTTATTCTTATAGGAGCTGAGCAGGGAGATGTTTTACACCCTGGTCTTCACCCACCATGATCTATGTTCCTTTTACAAACTTATCTCTGGGTTTTGCTCAGTTTATAAGCTAGGGGCAATCTTTCTTCGCTAAAGCTTCCCTCCACCCAAGTCTGGAGGAACCTTGAGATTTCCTGCCGATGATTTAAGGGGCTATAACACTCGCAGGCTAGATTTGTTTTAGTGTCCATAAAACTCAAAAATTTCATAAAACAATTGGTGAAAATAAAATTACCAAAAAATGATATAGTGCCAGCAGACTGTATAATAGTTACGGGAGAAATGGAGACTATGATTCACTGGGGGATAAAAATGACAATGTATTTATTGCAGTGCACTGACAAGAAACTAATTTGTCCCTTTTACTTTTGAGACAGGGCAAGAATTCCGATTTTTCTCTTCTTGCTCTGATTCTGACAGCAGAGCAGGAGGTGGTAGCAAATGGTTCTCAGCTCCAGAGAATGTGGTGCATGTATATATACTAACATGAAGGGTTTTAATGAAAATAAAATTGTGTTTTTCCTTACCTTGGCCTAAATCTTTTTGAACTTCAAAAAGGTTTCCTTATCCAATAATATGTGTGTATCTATGTAAGTTTGTATATTTCACATATTTGTGTAAGTGGGACTATGTCTGAGAGGGTGTGCGTGTGTGTGTGCGTGTGTGTACATGTGTGTGCACGTGTGTGTGTTGTATCTGGCTGCTGTCAGCAGTGTTTGAAGTAGGCAGGTGCAAAATGTACATTGTTCATTTTGCCCAAGTAACGTGTACTCTAAAGGAAAAAGGATGCACCACACAAAATGCAATTAAGTGAAAACTTAAACAGAAATGGTGATAGAAACCAGAGCAGTGATTGCTTGATGGTAAGGGGTGGATGGAACACAACTGCAAGAAAGCTCCAGGGAACTTTCTGGGGTCACAGGTGGGGTGATACAGGTTCAGGCAGTTGCCTAAATTCATCAACCAAGAGTGTACAAATTGTAGTTTATATAAATTTTAGCTCTGTAAAGTTTTCATTTGTTTTTGGTTTTTGTTTTTCAATCTTTAAGAGGAAAATTAGGAAAGACAGGAAATTGCTTTTGACCTGATGGACAATGGTCAGGCCCAGGGTCTCCAATGCTGAGGCCAACAGTGTACTTCCTGGATGGATAGATGGATGGATGGACATGCAGATGGACAAACAGATAAAGAACCAAATTTATATCTACCAAAAGATAAAATTCAACATTCCGAAGGAAATAAGGTAGGGTGAGCAGCCACGAACCAAACCCACCTCACGGAAGAGGCAGCTGAGGCTTGGAGAGGCCGCCTGGCTTGACTTGCGGCCGGTCACAGAGCCCTGGATCAGCTCGCTGGTGGTGCAAATTCACCGTTGCTGTGAAAGAACAGGGTTAGCACAGCATGGCATGGGTGGCTGGACACAGGCTGCATGGGGACCCACAGAGACGCCCTTCACAGAGACACCTGGGCCACCTGCTCCTGACCCCAGCTTGGCCCCCTCAGGAATCCCTCCCTTAGCCCCACACCCTGAGATTCTGAAGAGTCATACTGAGGGACAGAGGACAGAGAGTAATGACAGTGGCGGCTGCATCCTGGAACTAGCACCTGTGGAAGCCACTGTGTCCCAGAGTTTGAGGGTGAGGCAGGAGGGCTGTGTACTGGGAGCCTATGGCCAGAACCAGGGAGGCCTCTGCCTGCTCCTCACTTTCCCTCAGTCCTGTGGGGCCCCAATACACACCCCACCTGCAGGCAAAGGCTCAGGTGTGCATCTGTGGAGCCAGAGCGAGGTGGTGTTGTGGAAAGTCAGGACCTGTGGAAGGAATCTGGGAATGGCCTTTCCTGAGTCCCTGTAAAGGAAGACACTATTTGGAGGTGAGGTGAGGCAGTCACACAAAACTTTCTCATAAGTAAGCCTGGGAGTATCTGGGGACAAAGAAGCTGTCCTGTCAGTTTCCATTCAGCCACTTTCTCCGACCTTCCTTATAGAGGGTCACAGACTTTCTGTTTGGGGCCCATGAGGGCTACTTTTCCATATCCACTTGCCTGGGCCATGAAGTGCCCAGACACCTCAGCCAACATGATTCTGGATAGTTTCTGCATGGGGCTGTCATTTGAACAGGCCTGAGTAAAGTAGATGGTCCCCCGGTCCACTCCATCAAAGGCCTGACTAGAACAAAAGGCTGCCCTCCCTCTGGTTCCATTCAGACTGGAACATGAGCTCCTCCAGGACCTCCATCTGCCAGGCTTTGTGGGGAGCTGTACCCTCAACCTTCTTGGGCTCCAGTTTACTGCTCACCAGACAGATCTCCAAATTCTGTCACCATAGTCCCATGAGTCTGTTCCATGGAATGAACCTGATTCTGTATCTATAATAAATATGCATTTTCCCAGGGTTCTGTCTTTCTGGAGAATCTTGGCAAGACAGAACCCTTAAGTGGTAATCAGGAGGGAAACAGAGCTGGGTGAGACAAGGATGAAATCTTCTATCCCCAGTAACAAGGCAGAGTCACAGGGCGGAATGAGAAGATTCCCAATATGGAGCCTAAGAGGCAAGCAAAGGGGCAGGGACTAGTGAGTCTGTGGGTCCATCCATGGGCCCTACCTGTTAGCTCAGACTGTGCTCAAGTTTCAGGTCCCCTAATTTTATTCTGAGTACCTCTCCTCTCTCACACCCAGACTGGGCCAATCCTCAGGTTGGTACCAGTACATCTCTGGCCCAATAAAATGCTGTGTTCACCGTACCAGGGCTCGAAACACACTAGCAATGGTCAGTACTGGAATCTTCCTCAAAATTAAAAACTCTTCTTAGCTCTGAGGTGGCTCAGCAGTGAAGATACAAATCCAGGGCTCCAGAAACTGCCTTGATCAGAAAGGAAAGGATCACTGAAAAATAAAGCAGAGCAGATTTTGAGGCCACTGGTCATTCTCCTTGATCCAGCTCTTTCTGAAGGCAGAAGTCTCAGTCACACAAGTCAATAAATTTCTGGCAAATAGAGTCTAAGACTCAGAGACAAAAGCAAAAATAGGCTGAAGCAAAGGATAAGCTGAAGGGTGAAAGTGGGGTGCTGGTCCTAACATGATCTTGAGTGGTGCTACACAAAGAGGAGGGAGAACATCAGTGGTCCTTGCATGAGCTCCAATATCCAACATGCAACTTCCTGGAGAAAGCCAGTGTGCAGGGCATGCCCTCTACCACTGTCTCTGAGGACTCTCCCTCTGCAGTGAAGTTTCCACCTGCCCTTCCAGAAGTTCAGCACACAGCTATCGTCAGGGACCCAGCACCATCCCAGATGAGTATAGAAGCGTCTGCATCAGTTAGTCAAATGCTAGGGGTGCTCATTGTCCACAGTGAACATTGCAAAAAAGATGGTGTGTGTCATTTTCCTTCCTTCCCTCTGTTTTATGTCCTCCTGCACCATTTCCTTGTCCAGCCCTGTATCTCAGTCTCTAAAGCATTGTCATCTCAGCTCCCTAAATGTCTCCCACACTGCTCTCCATTCCCATGTCACCCTGCCCAAATGCTGTTGTCTGCCAAGATTGTATCAAGAGCGTCATTCATGTGCGAGCTCACTCAAAGCAGATTTGGGACTCCACACGGGGGATTTAGGGGTCCTCCAGGTCAAGGTTCCTGGACTGGGAGACCTGACTTTAGCCTTGGTCTAAGATTACCTGGGGGTGGATACCAGGTCCCTTGGGCAGTTCAGGGCCTGGGACAGGTTCCCTTGGGGAAGAGGGGCACACTGCCTTTAGCTGGAGCCCCTTCGAGGACCCATCCTCTCCACTCTCCTAATAGAAATGTCAGCATGAGGCTGGCCCACAGTGCAAAATATCTGCCTATTTTGGTCTGTGGAGACTTCATACAGAGACTGGAATCCACCACTACACAACACACACACATTTCATCACCTGTGCAGTATGCAGGGCTCCAAGTTGCTGACACATGGCTCTAGGCATGGGGAAGGACCTAAAGGACCTGAAATTGCAGGTTTAGGAAGGGGTGAAAGAGGTGACTGAGTCTATGCAGATGCCATGGTCAGCCAGGCCCTGGGACAACAGAGGAGGAACACTCCGTCCTAGAGGAAAGAATCAGCCCCTCCAGGGAAGCCACACTTCTCCAGGTCAGCTGCACCCTAAAGAAGGGGGCTCTCAGCACCTGCCTATCCCAAGGGTTTCATGGGGCTTGGTTTAGCTCATTCACTATATACAGGTCCCTCCTCTCTGGAACCTGGGCGTTACTGGCCTTCATTAAATCTCTAGATAGGCCAGTTTCATGTGTCTGGAACCTCTGTTGGGAAGCCTGGTGTGAAGCACCCCCTACCCCAGCCAATTCCACAGCAGACAGAGCTTCTTTCCTAGGCAAATAGCCACCAGTGTCAGGTGTGTGAGAACAGAACCTGGGGGTGTTTGAAGCCCATGAAAACTTGCTTGTTTGGCACTCAATATCTTTTGCAAAATTTATACAAAAAGGCCGATCTTGTAGAGTCAGCCCACCTGATTGTGAGCATCAGTGTGTGTGTGTGTGTATGTGTGTGACTCTGCCGTGCTGTAAGCTGTCCTGTGGAAAAGCCTATCTTACAAAGAACTGAGGAAGATCCCCACCAACAGCCAGCAAGGAACTGAATCCTCTCTACAAATGAGTGAACCCTGGAAAATAGGTTCCTCAGCTTAATCTTCAGATGAGGCTGCAGCCCCCAAGGGTTTGACCCTAACCTCAGCTGAGTCACACCCTGATTTCTGTCCTACCAGAACTGTTCTGTCATTGTCAGTGATGCCCTGCCACACTGATGCTGAGGAAAAGTCTCCCCATTGCTCAGTGACTTAGAAAAACTGTTACTGCTCACAGGTCTGTGAGTCAGCAGGTCTCCTTCATGTGTCTGTGGTCAGCAGACCAGTGGTCTGGACTGCTGGTCTGGACTGGACTTTCTCATGGGTTTGCAAGTCACTTCATGATGAGATGGTTGGGATGACCTCAGCTGCACTAACCGGGCTGTCATCCATCTGGTCACCAATGGTCAATGGCTCTTTCCCCACCTCGTGTATCTTGATTAGCTTCAGATTTGGCCATGCAGCTGGCTGAACGCTGAGAGCGCTCATGGAAACACAAGATGTCTTGGGGCCCCGGTTCGGAACTAGCTCACTGTCCCTTCCACCTTGATGTTTGGTCCAAAGCAAATTTCAAGACCAGCCCAGCTCAAGGAGATGGAGATGTAGACTTCATGCTCCGTTCAGATCAGATAGGAGGGAAGGAGTGAGGGCATTTTTGCAATCTACCCCAGCTACCAAAAGTGTGTAGTGTGCAAACTTTATGTGATCATCTTTCTGCTGTGTCCTCATCTCCAGAGTCTCTCACTTAGGGTAGCACGAGATTGCAGTACTTACTGTCATTTTGCACAGTGTGCTATTGTGTAAACAGGCTGAGAAGCTGGCAATGCACATGCACAGGCTCTCAATCTCATGAAGACAAGTCTACCATTTGAAAACAACATGTAGTCCGCGTGCACACATGGAGACACAAATATGTGTGATAGTGCATTCAACGTGTACAGGTTTCCTTGCTTTGTCTATAATGTATACACCCACACATAAGCACATAATATGGGCAAGCAGGCACATGTAGGCTGGGTGCTCACACATTCAGACACACAGGTGTATGCATGCACTGCTAGGAGCTGCACACAAGGCAACCACAGGCACACCCAGAGGAGCGTGGCTCCAGACTTGGAGGGATGCACTACACACACGTTTTCACACCTATGCCCATATGCACAGTCAGGTGAGTGCACTCCAGTTTGGTGGGAAAACGCGCAAACAGATCCACTCGGGAACTGTTGAATTGGTCTCCACTGGACTGTTTCCCGCTTCCATAAAGATAAATGTCTTCCTCTCAAAGATGAGCTGCTGACCCCGCAAATCACTGCTCCTCAGCTTCTACGCCCTCCCACCCCGACCCATACCCATTACTCATCCAAAGGGGAAATGCAAAGAGTAATAATAATTAGACAAGGACAAATCACTGGGCTGGGTGGAGGATGGCTCCACTCAATAAAGGGCTGTTTCCCTGGCAACTAGAGAAAATGCTGGGAGGGGGCAGCCCTGGGACAGTAGTAAGGGCTCAGACCCTCCCCTATGTCCAACAGCAGAAGTTTAAGCAGCCTTGGATCTGGGGAAACCAGATAAATTCAACCTCAGTTCAAGAACACTCACATATTGTACTTCAGAAGATGGAGGAAGATGTGTGACATCTTATATTGTACATCAAGTGGTGCAAAGCTTATCATTTTCCTCAAAACATGCTTCTAAAGAGTTGAAGATTCTAAGACAAATATTTTATTCCTAAGTACAAGTGTTTGCTTAAAACTTTCAATAATGCAAAAGTAAATGAAAAGCAAAAATTCTTCTCTTACACTCCCAACCGTACTCCCTGACATAGCATCAGTAGCCAGTTCTAGAACATTCTATGATACATGCAAGTATTGACACACTGACACACCCAGCTAGGTAATGATAGACCCAGTTCTTACAAGAAACTCCCTATACACCAGGTACCATCCTAAGTACTTTATGTCCATTATCTCATGCAGTCCTCATAATAACTCTGTAAGTTATAGATACTATCTACCATAGTTTGCATGAGTTCCTTCCTATAAAAGGCATGGTCCCCAGGGTGGCACTATCAGGAAGTGGTGGAACACTTAGGGGGTATGGTTCAGTGGGAGGTCCTTAGTCACTAGGAGCATGCCTTTAGGGAAGCGGTGGGACATGGGTCTCTTCATCTTGCTGGCTCATGGAGTAAGAAGTATGCTCTACCATGATGTGCTGCCTTTACCGGGTGCCCGAGGAACCACTCAGTCTTGAACTGGAGCCTCCAGAACTGGGTTAAAATAACCTTTTTCTCTTTATAAGTTGATTACCTCAGGTGTTTCATTATAATAACATGAGGCTAATATACTATCCTGTCTCCATTTTTCAGATAAGAAAGCTGAGGCACAGAGAGGTTAGGCACCCAGGGTTCCATTGCCAGTGGGCAGCAAAACCAGGATCCAAACTCAGGCAGCCAAGCCCAGAACCTAGACTTCTATCTGCTACCCCCTACTGCATATTTTTGTCCCTAAAACACTCATTTGTACCCTGATTTCTGACTTTCTTTACAGAATCCTTGATTCCCTGAGTGTCTGGCAGAGGAAAGGCCTCTGGTTTGTTAAAGAGGAAGGAGGGAGAGGGAAAGTTGGGGCAGCTTGAAGCCACAGGTGCTAGACCACACTTCTCCCCAGCTTCGGGGAGGGATGTGGGGTTCCAAGGGATGCTAGCGCTGACTTCCACCGTATCAGTGCCTCATGAAGAACCCCATGGCCTGGCTCAGCACAAAAGAAGCAAAGGTACCTGTGTCCAGGTAGATGTGTGATCCAGGAACACAGAGAGGTGGTCTGGACTGAAAACCAGCCTTTCTGAGCACAGTACAGGGCAGGTCCGCCTCGGGGATTCTCCTACATTCCCTCTGAAGGAAGGACTTCCTGCGCAGCCCCTCTCCTCACCCACTCTTGGCCCCCTGAGAAGTTCGCCTCAGTGAACTGCATCCCAGAGCTCCCTTGCCTACTACTTTCTGGCTTCATCCAGCCAGTGGGAAGCTACTAGGAGCTGGGTAGGGAGGCAGGGAAGGGGTTCTGTCTTCCAGCCTCCCATTTGCCCACTGCATCTGGCCATTCTGGTTTGTGTAGGTTCAGTGTCAATGGGAGCAATCTTGGGGTGGCCACTGGCTCTTGGGAATCAGCGCTCATATATATGACAATGCTTCTGACCCTCCAAAGGCCACTGCAGTGCATCTGAGACACTGAAATTCTATGGTGGGGAGAAGGGGACAGTAAGTAGAAAAGCTGTATTAAAAGGTCCTACTGAGAAGGTGCTGTATGGGTTTCCCTGGTTGTCATAACCAAGTACCACAAACTAGGTGGCTTAAAACAGCAGGCGAAGTTCTCTTATGGTTCTGGACCACCGTCTGCTTGGCTTCCTCTGAAGACTCTGGAGGAGAATCCCGCCCTGGCCCTCTGGCACTTCGGCAGCCCTCGGCATGCAGCAGTGTCGCACTCCATCCCATCCTCACCTGCCACCTTCTCTGCTCTGCCGCTGTGTCACATTTCACTCCTCTTATAAGAACACTGGTCACCAGGGAAGCCCCCACCCTAAATTATGCTGTTGCGGAACACATTTTTAGGAAAGGATATTTAGAAGGAAAAGCAAAGATTCTGTAAAAATCTTTCACCAGTACTCTTTAAAAGGACCAGAAACAAGACAGAGAAACTGTCCCAGACTGGAGGAACCAAGCAGAGGTAATAATGAAATGCTAGTGAGGTTCTGGAACAGAAAAACACAGAAGTGAAAAAACCAGTGAAATCCAAAGAACATCCATACTGCAGTTAATTGCATTGAGCCAATGTGAATATCTTGATTGGTAAAATGTTTCAATTAGGAGAAGCAGGATGGGATTAAACATATGCAAGGCCATGCAAGTATTCGTTGTGTTATTTTTTGCAACTCTCTAAAATTATTTTGAAATAAAACTATTCTTTAGGTAATGATTATGATAAAATAAATGTAACTTCCTGAATAATCGGTTGGGGAGGCAAGATACCAGTCCTGTCCTGTGTCTTTTTTTAAAAATAATTTTATTTAAAGAGAAAACAACAAAACAAAACAGAATAAAGGGTAGCAACAATACAGTATTCCAAGGAGAAAAGGAAAAGAACAACAACAAAAAAAACCTAAGAAATTATTGCTTGACAAATTACATACTGACTTCTTGGAAATAGTTGTTCAATTTACAAAGTTAAAACATGTAAAGTAGACATTCAAACAGTGAAACTGTTAACAGTTCTGCTCCACGATCTGACAAAAACAGCAATATGGTCATCCATCTTACCCACTCAAATATACATGCAATTATATCAAAAGGGTAAAATTAAACACAACAAAACAGAGCAAAGCAGATCACAAGAAAGCAACGTAAGAGACAAAATTTTCAAAACTAGACAATCGGAGATATTCACTCTCTATCATATTGACTCTTGTTTTCTTCCAAATAGTTGTCCATATTGTCAGATACAGGGAATTCACATGAAACAACTTAGTATGGAACTGATCTGAGCAGGACAAGGAGGGCATTTCAGGTCTTCAAGACCAGACATTAGGGAAGCCAAGAATGGCTGTCATAGTGTCTCTCATTCTCCTCAAAACAGCTGTCCATACCTTCATGTGTGTTGAACTTAAACAAGGCAAAGCAAGCTAAGATCACTTTGGACAAAAAGTGATAGTTTTGCTGGACTTCACATCATGACATTATGGAATCAGCACTGGGTATTGTAGTGTCTCTTTTTCTTCAAAGTAGTTGTTCATTTCAACATGTGTTATATAGTTGGTTCTCATAAACTGTTTATTAAGCTCTACACATGCATGAGTCTCTACATGTATATCTATCATTTCTGTATTAGCAGGAAAAACAAAACAAAGCAAGATAAAACAAAACAATTCCTAGAAAAGCATGAGGCAGAAAAGTCACATGAAACCACAATACAAGGTGATCTACAATGGTTACTATGGTGTCTCAGCAGTGAATAACAACATTAATAAAAACAAAACATTGGAGACATTATAAGACTTCAAAAGCAAGTAATAATCAAACCAGAGTGGGTATCTTAGTGAATCTTGTCATCTTCAGTGTAGTTGCCTATACACTTAGACTTGATGCTATCCATCATAACAGATTTAAATAAAATCAGTCAATACAAAGTAGCAATCTAACAAACCAGATTCAAATAAGATCAGTCATAATAAGAC
>PVJX010007590.1:0-70055 GCA_004027295.1 Dolichotis patagonum
TCATGCTCTGAACCCTGGCATGGCAGAGGCAGCACATGTCTGGCAACCTAACTTGCAGACCAGACAGAGAACAGACCAGAACACACGGTCCTCTGGACAGATGGAGGTAAAAGACAGAGAAGAGAGACTGCAGCCAGGCACACCCAAGATCTCCTAAACTGTCTATGAAAAGCAAATGTTGAGGGGTGGGGTGCAGTTAGGGAGGCCCAGGGTATTGTTTCCTGCAAATCCTCTGTGAGAGCCCCAGACAAAAGCAAACAAGTTGCTTCTGAAACTGCCCAGTGGAGATGGAAAATAATGATCTGCATATTGTAGAAGAAAACAGATGGGTTTCTATGTGCTTGAACAACAGTTTTTTACAAACAGCATGCTGTATGCTATGAAGATGTACAATTATTATTGGTCAGTAGAAAATTATATAATAATGGCATATGCATGATATATAAGCAAAACGAAGAGAATCGGTGTTACTCATTATCCTCTTAGTCTTGTTAGCATTTTGGTATAATCTTTTTCTGTGTACATAAGTACAAAATATATACTGTTTTGCATCTTGCTTCATTTCACTTAACAATATCATAAATAAGTTTTAATAAGTCTAGAAAAGGATTCCTGCCTGTTTGTTAAAATAAATCCTTTATATATATATTAAGATGTCTGGCTTTCAACTGATTATAAGATTAGTGTATGAATATATACATACATACATATATTATATATCTATATTTAGGATTTAAAATAAAGCATTTAGGGTACTAATGTGTATCTGTCAGGCCTCTTGGATACAAACATCAAACAGTGGCTATGACTGACTGAGAATTCAGCAGCTGGAGAACTGCTGGGAGAACTGGAGAGCTGGTATAAAGGTGAGCTGCTTGGAACAGTACCCAGCTCCAGACATCAGAACCGGTCTGCTAAGAAAATGCCACACCTACTAGCGTTCAGTGTGGTACTTGTGTGTTAGGACCTGAACTCAATCGCAGGTTTCAGTGCCGCCATCACCAGTGACCCTGCCAGCACTGAACAACAAGCTCCTCCCTCCTCTGTCCCATCTGGAGCTCCCAAGTCCACCCCTGTGCAGGGTTGCTCAGCTCTCCCTGAAGCCTCTTTCCTAGCTCCAAAGCGGGTACCTGTTTTCTTCCTTCTTGCTTTGGGGGGGCATCCATGCCTCATCCAACCTTGATTGGGTGAATGTGCCAAACACACAATGCTTTTCAGGCCATCGTAGTTAAGTGAAAGGAAATGTTTTGTATGTGTCATGCAAATTATGAATCTTTGCCTAACCTGATGTTTTCAATAACTGATCAATTTCCTGTCCTGATCATGTTTTCTTTGTTGTTGTTATTGTTTGGTTTGGTTTGATTTTGGTTTTTTGAGACAGTCTTGCAGTGTTCCAGGATGGCCTTGAACATACTATATAACCCAGGCTGGCCTTGAATTCATGAGGATCCTCCTGCTTCAGCCTCCTGAGTACTGAGATTATGGGCTTGGCTACCATACCTGGCTTCTTGATCATGTTAGAGAAGTTGACCTTGGTTTTGTTGGGTTGTGCAGTTTAAACAAGTTACTGTCTTTCTTACCTGCCTATCCCACAGGATAGTAAGGATCAAAGATTAAAATGGGTTAGAAAAAAATAAAGAAGATAGATAACTTAAAATATTCAGCTCCTCAATCAATTTCTTTCTGTCTCCTTTCCATTTCTATCCCCATCTGACTTCTGTCCTGAGAATTACCAGGGATGGAACCAGTGACTTCTTACAACTTGACTGTCAGGACATCACTTTCCCATCTCCATCTCTACTGCTATCCCCAAACATACTTTTAGTCACTTCCCAACTATAGATCATTTCCTTTGTTTTATTCCCTGGGGCTGCTTCTGTTTCTGCTTCAAACTATCATCCTACTGGTTACAAGCAGGAGTCTCTCATTGCCTTCCCTTGCTCAGAAATCATCAATGCCCTGCTAGTCCCAGAATAACATCTACTTCCAGGGCGCTTTACCATTAAGGTTTTATTAATGGCTCCATCCACATATCTTGAGGTTCTCAGCAGACATTCCAAGCTTGCTATCCACACACAGTCAGCCCCCATGCAAGTTCACCCCAGGCTTTGCACGACCCAGGCTGTGCTGTCTCTGGAGCTCCTTCCCCCACCTTCATCCATCAAAACATCAAAAACAGTCTCATTTCTTTCTAAACTTCTATTTGTATCGCTAATTATTTCTTTTTTTGCTCTGTTTTATTGAACTCTTCTCTATTGCTTGATCAGTCCTGGCAGATGTTTACCATGCCAAACCTTTTTAAAGAACCAGCCTCTGAGTGTGTTGTTTTAGTTCTCTAATCTATTGATTCATACCTTAATTATTTCCTTACTTTTATTTCTTTGAGCTTCTTTTCTTTTGTTTTCCCAGCTTCTATATCTGAATGTTTAACTTATTTTTAAATTTTCTTTGTTCCCTGATAAATGTATTTAAGGCTAAGTTGTACTCTACTGTTTTAGCTATATCTCCAAACTTTTCTCATGTAATGTTTATATTCTAATTCATCTCTAAATATTTCTTCCATCCTTCAAGGCCTTTTAAATATTCTGTCTCTTTCCCAGCACTTTCCTCATCATACATGTAGGATTTGTTTCACTCCACCATTCTTGACTTTGAGAATATTTTTTCTCTTATACCTGCCTTATTATCTGTGTGGGTTTTTAAATCTCTGCATGTAAAGTGTATCTTTTATAAGTGTGTAGGAGCCATGATTGTTGATCTCTTCAGCTCTGGCCCCTACTATACAGTGCAACAATAGTAATTAATATATTGCCTGATGCAAATTTTTTTGTTTTTAGCTCCCACTGCACTGTGGACAGCAATCCACAAATATTTATTATGCATATTTTGTTTTCCATTCACTGTGCAAACTCCTGTGGATGCATTTAAAAGAGCTGAAACTCTTGAGATGTTATCTAAGACATGACAAAACTGGATCTCTATAGGACTTCTTAGAAATAGAATTTTGTAGTGGCAGCATTTGACTTGTTTGGATGGGGAGAGCCAAACTGAAGGTACCAGGATGTGATTTAGTGGCTAAAGAGGAGTTAAATTGATTGAGAACTACAGCAGAATTTTAGGAGATGGCCAAGAAAGAAAGAAAGAAAAAAAAAAGCCAGTGTCAGCACTGAAGAATATTAGCATAGGAATGGTAATGTTATGGTCCATATCTAGATCTCCCCCAAAAGCCTCAGGCCCTTATAGGGGAGGCTTTTGGAAGGTGACTGGATCATGGGTATGTGATACTGGATTAATTCACTGATCCGTTTAGTATTGTTCTGGATGTGGATGGTGGATTTACTGAAGAGGGAAGACCCACCTGGGTGTGGGTGGCACCAACCAATGGGCTTGTAGCCTGGATGGAATAAAAAAAGGAAAGAGGCAGAAAGGCTACTGCCTCCTGCCCGCCGTGAACCGTTTCTCCTCTGCAATGCCCCTCTGTCATTCTGCCCTGCCTTGAAACCATCCAACTATGGACTGAAACCTCCACAAACTGTGAGCTAAAAATAAAAACTTCTCCTCCTTTAGTTTGTGGATGTTGGGTGTTTGTCCCAGCATTGAAAAAAATAACTAAAACAGTAGGGATAGTATCTTTGGGGATAAATGAACATTGACGGGGGTCATTTACAATTAGTAGACATACAACAGTCATGCAAAACTTCACACTTTATTCAAAAAATATTTATGGAATATCTACTCTGTGCCTGATAGTAAGTGTCCTAGAAATGTGATAGGAACCATGAGGGTTCTCACTTGCATGAAGCTTATACTCTAGGGGAAAAACAGTAAATAGACTAACAAATAAACGTATATGATCATATCATGTTTTAAAATTGCTCTAAAGAAAAATGCGGCAGATTAAATAAGTGGCAAAGAGCATGACATACGAATTTCTCTTTTAGACATGGTAGTCAGAGAAAGCCTGACCTTTTGAGAAAAGGTCTGATGGAGAGAAAAAGCAAGCCCTATAAATATCCACTGGAAAAGCCTTCAAGGCAGTGGGAACAGCAAATGCAAAGACCCTGAGGCAGAAGCATTCTTGGAGTTCTTGGGTTATACGAAAAACTGGAAGTACATGGTTTGCAGATGTTATTCAAGGATCAGTTCAGCCTCATACAGCCTTATTTCTTCCCTGTTCTGTATCTCCTTCCCTGAGAGTTGTTTTCTAACCCCATCCCTTTGCTCACTGAACAATGGGCCTCAACTATGTATCCAGAATCAAAGGGAACTCAAGATGAATCATTCTGATTCTTTTTCCTGAGAATTTAGGTGGGAGATTATAGAATGCTAAGAAACCAAGTGGGTCTGGGCTGGACCAGCCATGTTTAGCTCATGTACATAGAGAAATGGTAGGAGAAAAAAAAGAAGAGAAGAAGGAAGAGGTGGAGGAGAAGGAAGAAGAGGAAACAACAGTGAAGAATACAAAGAATGAGGCATGAGGGGACAAAACCATGGATCCTGGGGAAAAATATGTCAGTTCCTGGTTCCAAACCTTCCTGAGGCCCAGCTGTACTTCCTGTTCTTGAATTCCATGAAGTGTCCTCAGGACAGCTCCAGTGAGTTCCCGGATGTGACCGGGCCGCACAGGAGGCGTGGAAATGAGGCTGCTCCTGTTGAGGAGGGCAAGGTCCCAGGGACTGAAAGGGGACAAAAGACCTCACAGCAGGCTTATGAAGACAGTTAGTTGTCACCTATGGAAGTATTTTCAGTTTTAATACTTATCTTACAACCACCTGTTACTCTATAAAAAGTTGAGGTATAACTGAGGTACAGTAAAATTCACCTTTTTAATGCAAATGTTCAAGTTTGATAGGTTTTGACACATGCATACAGTTTTGTGGCCTCCACCAACAATGGACGTACTGAACATCTGTTGTCCCAGAATGCTCCCATGTGCCTTTTGGTGACCAATCCCATCCCCTCATTCCCTGGCTATCACTGATCTGTTTTCTGCCCTTACGGTTTTGCTGTTTATGAAAATTTCATCAAAATGAAATTGTACAGAGTGTAGTCTTTTGTGTCTTCCTTTATTCATTTAGCATAGTACTTATAGATAAAATCCCTGTTGTTGCATAGAACAATAGTTTGTTCATTTTTATTGCCAAGTATGTTCTGTTACCAGTTTGTTTATCCATGTACTATTTGATGTGCATATTAGTTATTTTTCATTTTTGCTCTTATGAATAAAGCTGCTAAGAGTATTTACATAAGATCTTTCGTGTAGAGATTTGTTTTCAGTCCGGAGGAACAAGAAAGAATGAGGAGGCTGAGACATGAAGGGAAAGATACAGATATGAGAGACAAACCATCAGTAGTAAGATTGCTAGATCATATGTAAGTACATTTGAAAGGCTATTTGATTGATTGATTGATTGATTATGGAGCAGGGTTTGAACCCAGGACCTTAGCGCTGAGCTGCATTCCTAGCCTTTTTTTTATTTCTTGAAAAAGGGTCTGACTAAATCACCCAGGCTGGGTTTAAATTTGCAATTATCTGGCCTCAACCTCCCATACTTTGTACCACCATGACTAGTTTTATAAATACAGTTTTAATTTGAAAGAAACTGTCCATATTAGGGTTCTCCAGGGAAACAGAAATAACAAGGAATATGTAGAGGGTTGGTTATTTATTTAAATTTAATTAACTGGCTCACAGGATTGTTCCTCAAGACTTGGTAAATCCAAAATCTGAGGGTAGGCTGGAAGGCTCAAGACCCAGGGAGGAGTTCAGGTTAGAGGTTAGTGGGAGTCTGCTGGTGGGATTTCTTCTTGCTCATTACCTCTCATGTCAGCCTTTGTTTTTTAAGGCTGTCAACTGAATGAAACCCACCTGTATTAACATTAGGGTATCATAGGGATAATCTGCTTTATTTGGTGTATTATTACTAAATGTTAATTTCTTCTTAAAAAAAAAAACCAAAATCTCTATAGAAATATCTAGAATTATGTTTAATCAAATATGTAGGCACTTTGGTCCTGCAAATTTGGAACATAAGATTAACCATGATATTACTGGTAATTTGCTAGAGTTTCAGTTATTCTGTGTTCTCAACACTTAGAATTTACAGCCTTTTAAACTTTCCTCATCCTAGTTGAGTGATAGAGCTAATGCAGTCCATGTCCTTCATGACTAATTGAGTATCTTTTCATATGCTTATTGGCCAGTCATATGTTTTCTTTAGTAAAGTTTTCATTCAGATCTTTTGTTTATATTTTTTAGTGTATTGTTTATTATTGACTTTTAAGGGTTGTTTATATATTCAGGTTACAAGTCCCTTATCATTTATATATTTTGTAGATGATTTTCTCTTAGTCTACAACTGGTCTTATTTTCTTAACAATGTTTATACTTTTAAATTTATCTGTAAGTATGTCATGTTTTTTATGCTTTCTTTTTAATTTAAACTTCCGGCTCATTTTTGGCATGTAAAAATGCAATTAATATTTGTACATTGGCCTTATATGTTGTGACATTAATAAACTCAGTCGTTAGTTTTATAACTTCGGTATGTTCTTTGGGATTTTCTATGTAGATGTTTATGTCATTTGCAAATAAAGAAATTTTACTTCTTTGCTTCTTTCTCCATGTCTTATCATTTGAAGTGGTGAGAGAAGTGGTCTTTCTTTGTAAAGTATGGTCTTAGGTTTAGGTTTTTTTATAGCTGACGTATAATCCTTTACTAAGAGGTTTTGCCATGAATAGGAGGTGAGTTTTATGAAATGTCTTTTCTAAATGTGTTGAGATGACTATATGACCTTTTTTCTAGTTATAGGCAAGTTACTGTCTCTTTTCCAAGAAATAAGTTGGTTCCTGTGGTTGTTATGCAATGTACATAGTGGTTAGCATAAGAATCACTTGATGAATAAATTAAAAGGTTGCCTCTTCACAATATTATTATATATTATATCAAAGTGAAATGTTTTTCATATCTTTGCTTAAATGGACAGCTTGTTTATCTTTTGTTAGTAAACATTTAATGTAGCTTTTATTCCTCCTGAATGCTGCTTTAAATAATTTAAGCCCATACATATATGCTTGGACACATGCATAGGCACATTCACAGACTCGCTGTTTAATCTCATAGGAAGACAGAGCCAGGACTAAGGTCTTCATTATTCACATTACAAAGTATTTGCTTGAACATTGCTTCTATACAGCTAGGTCCCCAGTGCATTTGAAATATGACTGATTTTCTATACAAAAATCTAATCTGTGTACAGCAGTTTAGCAACGTATCTCTTGAGTAAATAAAATTACAGCTCATCAGTTGTGTTGTGTTTTGAAAGAAACAGCACCATTTTTTAAAGGTGTTAATGCTGCTCGGTTGTGAATTCCACAAGAAGACATTCAATGGAATGTCATGATTCATAAACTGTGTTTTGCAACTGAACGAGGATGTCGACTTGATTTTCTTTCTTTATTTCACGTGTCTTGCTTCTTTTTCCTATGTTAAACATCTCCTGTCTGGCACACTGTTTAGGTATTACCCATTTTTAACAAAATATAACCAGAATTTATTATTGATAGTTGTGATTTTTAAAATATCCTTATAAGTTTGAAGGGTCTCGTGTTATAGCTCTTTTGCTCTTATGTGGTTTGGGTCCACATCAAATTGTAGATAGCATATAAGATGAACGTGATTTTTCTGCATTAGAACTTACTAGAACTACTTCTTAGTCTAGGTATATTGTGTCATAGTATTGAAATATGATTTGCCCATTTTATTTACTTTGGCTGATGGTTTGTCACTAAAGCAGACCCCAAACATTGGTTGAATATAATTTCTTCATATAGATTCTGACTTAAAATACAATTAATGACTAACTCATATCATGAAGCCAAAAGCTTATATTAGACTCACCTTCTAAAATTAACCTTCTGATTATAATTAAGAGCTGCAACTCTGTGACATTTAGTATTACTGAAAGTTTGACTGCTAACAGGATGGATCTTCTAACTTCAATTCAGCTAGGCCAGTTTTGAAGAGGCAGTTTGTATTTGAACTGATTCCCAAGGTTGTGGTAGCAAACACCTAATGGAGTGGATGTGGATGGAGAAGAAACTTCGATCATTTGAGAGTTCAAGTATCAGATTCCCTTATTCCACAGGTAGGTCTCAGAGGAAGTAGCATTTGCCTTAACCGAAGACCAGTGAGGAGCAGCAAATGCTGAGGCTCTCCCTTTGCCCTGCACATGAGTTACCCAGATCTAGCGACCCAAGAGTTGGAAGTGGAGAGAACCTCACCTTCTGGGCTCACTGCTGCTTTTCATTTGTATGAAGTGTTTAGGATGCCACATTCCCACCATGTTTTGTATGGCCATATGTCACTAAGCTTCATCTGTATGTCAGTCTGGGTTCCAGTAGGCAACCATCAGGTAATTTAGAAGAGTTTAAGGAAGAGACAGTCTAGAGCCGTATGTTCAGCATGACGTAAATAAGACATAGGGAAGCACCCTGGGACTGCAGCAGTGGAAAGACCCTACTCCCTCCGAACCTGCTTGAGTAAGAAGAGAGAGCATTCTCACATCCTGGAAAGAGTAGCCATGGCTGTTGAGAGGGCAGCCTGGCAGGGGTAGTGTCCCTTGGGTCAAGTCAGCTGTCACTTTGCCAGGCAGGGAAGGCATTAGAAGAATAGATACCCAGCACCCACTTTTCGTCTTTTTGTTCTTTTCTACCAATGTCTCCATTGACTCAGCCTCCTGGAACGTGAAATAGAGGAACATTAGGAGACCCAGAAAGGTAAATGGACAATATCCCCAAACATCCATTTCCTCTTTCCTATAGTAAGTACATATGAGGAATGTTTTATATAGGAAAATGGCATCTATGGACAAGCAACTCAGATGGCTGATTTCAGATACCTCAGTGGGTTTGAAGAGTGAGCTCCAGGGGCAGTGGGACTGAGGATGGCAGGACTTGTCATTGTTGACATCTTCATGTTTACTGGGAGCTTACTCTGTCAGGATCCTGCTCTAAATATTCATTTGTGTGCACTCACTTAATTTTCAAAATAACCCTATGACATAGAGATGCTATAATTACTCCCATATTGTAGTTAAGAGATTGATACATAGGAGTATAGTCCCTGTTAGATTTAGACGACAAAGAAAATTCGTTTGATTGTGGGTCATTAACAATGGCTTCCTCCAGAACTGTGTAATAATAGCTCTGCTCTCCCATGTCTTTCATGGTATTTTTCTTTCCTCTGCTATTCAAATAAAAGGTGTTTCTGAGGCTCTAGGAGACAAGAACAACAGAATGGCGTCTCCTAAATGGTAGGCATTGGCTGGAGACATTGAGAAGGAAAAATTGTTTATTCTTCATAACAGCCTTGCAAGGTGACTATTAAAATCTCTATTTTATATACGAGAAGACTGAGTCCTGGATGTATTTTCCAAGGTCATGCTGTTAGAAAGTACACTTACAGGCAGATCTCATTTGTTCTGAGGCTTCACTCCATTGAAGAGGCCCTGTAGACTTAAGGTCAGCACAGCTAGTGGATGAGCCTTCAGTTAACCAAAGCCCTTAAGTACTTTTTTTCCCATGTGAATACCTACATTTTTATTGATGAATCATTCTCAAGAGGAGAATGAAAAGGTCAGAGTTGGTTGTAGAAAATGAGGATAACTATGGTATCAGGGAGCTGAGTGTGGTCATCTCTGCCAAAAGCTGCACAAAGCCAGATAAAAAAAGACAAGTGCAATTAGAGTGCACTGCAGAACTCGTGGGGGAGCTGGCATGTTTAGACTTTTCTGGAGAAACTGCTAGGAAGGAAGAAGAAATCAAGAATAACCAGAGATGGGATGATTATTTAAAGATGGGCAGTATTAGAATGTGTTTGAAACTGGTGAGTAGAGTCCATGATGGGAATAGGAGAGAGTGTAGCAGAAATGCAGCCGAGGAACCAGGTTGAACTTCCGCCCTTAATTACATATAATCTGCCCACTGCCCTCATTGAAGGCCCCATCTCTTGATTTCATGCCCACTGTAGTTTTCCTTCTGGTCCTCCATGCCAAACTTAGTCGGTGTAGTGATAGAAAACCCTTTAGAGCTTGGGTGCCCAAACTAAAACCTACGTATGTATTGCAAAGTGCCAACACAGCAATTAAACCTGAATACTGAGATTTTAGTTTAGAAAAAAATACAACTTACACGTTAACATCTTTTATCTTAAAAGAAAAACACAATAACATGCATGCCATAGGTTTGCCACCACTATGTTAGGGTATTTTCAGTTCCTACTTCTGGGCATGCTTAGTCCCTAAATCTCTATGTTTGTTTGTCTTTTCCTTTATCATGATGGTCTCATCTCAGAACTTTTGTTGACCTCCATCTAGAGTAATGCCCTACAGTTCCTCCAGCCACTTGTGACTCTGTGGTACCTTGTGCAAGGCACGTTCCCTCTCTTAGAATTTTTTTTGGTTTGTGGTGCTGGGTGTGGAACTCAGGGCTTTGTGCATGATGACCAAGTTCTCTACTATTGAGCTACATGCAAAGCCCCTTTCCTTCGCCCAACTCTTCTCAGTGCCACTGTATCAGTCAGCTTTCCTGTTGCTGAGAAACAATTCCTGACACCCACAAGTTAAAGGAGGAGAGGTGTAGTTTGGTTCATAGTTTCAGGAGATTTGGACCAATGACAGAGCATCATGGCAGGAGGGCATGGCAGAGACAGGCTCAGGAGTGAGCTCCGTTAGTCTCCTGGGTAGCTCCTGAAGCAATGAAGTTGATATGGTCACGCGTAAGCTGTCATGGTCACCTTTTAATTTTTTTAAAAGTTTATTTTAAAGAGAAAAAAAATCAAGAAGCAAGCAAACCTCAAAAACAACAGCGAAACCACAAAAAATAGCTATACAGGTTTTCAAAACAAGATGATGGGAATTTAACCATGGTTGTTATATTGCATATTATTATCTTCAGAATAGTTGCTCAGGTTACCAGATACAAGAATAAAACAAAACAATAAGAAGGAATAAAACATTGAATTTCAAGGGCAAGACAGAAGGAAATCCCCTACCATTGCACACTGCCATCCTCCAAATAGATGCCCAGACCACCAGCCCCAGCCTTGCAAAGTCAATCAAACAATGCAAGCATCAAGCTGTTCCTTTCAGCCCAGTTGCTGTCATATCACCCTGAGTTCCTCTGAATCAGCCAGGTGCTTACTGGGTGGGTGTGTGTGTGTGTGTGTGTGTGTGTGTGGTGTTTCTGGTTTCCCAGCCTGTGCATTGGCTGGCTGAGGGGAATGGGTGGTTTGTCTTCCTGCTGAGTCTCTTCCTGGTCCCCATGGTGGGCCCTGGCTCATGGGAAAGCATTGTTTGTTCTCCTGCTGAGTCTCTTCCTGTTCCCCAGGGCAGACCCTCCACAGTTACCTTCTTACTGGTGCCTACTCTGACAGCCCATTAAAACTGTGACCTACTGCCCTCTTCATGTACACTTTTAGTCTCTTTTATCTTGCTAGTTCACTTGTTAATTTTTTTGACCATAGCAAATGGTGGCAAACCTATGGCACTTGTATTACTATGTTTTTCTTTTAAGACAAAAGATGTTAATGTAGAGTTGTTTTTTTCTAGACAAAAATCTCAACATTCAGGTTTAATTGAGTGTTGGCATTTTGTAACAAGTGGGTTTCAGGTGGCAGTTTGGCATTCAGTCTGTAAAAGTTTTGCCATCATTGGCATGGCACATATACCCATTAACACAGTATGCAGATCACCTGTGGTTTCCGTGAGACTGAGAATCTATATCTGCTTTGTTTACTAATGGATCCCAAAAGCGACAACACTGCCTGCCAGGGAGTAGGAACTCACTTAACTGTTCATTCGAATTGGTGTAACTCTCTAATTTCTGAAATTACCTCAATCAGTTGTTTCCTCCCTTAATTATCTGCCCCCTCGATGGAATATAAGCAGGAACCTGTTTCTTAACGGCATTAACCCCAGCTCTAGAACTGTACCTGAGTACATAGTACTAGTATGCAGTTTAGCTCAATGAATATATGTTCTGTGATTGGTGGCTATGTCCCCTAACCTGCCTAAACACCAGGCTGTAGACGATTGGCTCCCCCCAAACACAGATCACACCGGGCTGTCAGTTTCATACTATTGCCATGCCTTGCGCTGCCAGGAATCTCTGGATCATCGACATGTTCTGTAACACAAAATATGGATTCTGGCTCCATTTTCTGCCACTTTCAACATTACAGAACTGATACTACATGGCATGATCAAAATACACAGTGAATGTTTAAATCTTAGAAATTTTCTACAGTAAAAGACACATTGCCATTAATTCCTCTCAAAATACTCCCCCACCTTGCTTTGAACACCCCTATCCTATTGTTCATACCACTTGCTGAAGCAGTTCTGGAAGTCTTTTTCCACAGGTGTCTTCATGAGGTATGATAAAAAATATGGTGAATGCTGCTGTCAGGTGCCATCTGATGGAAAGGTAGGCTCATAAAAATATTATGTTGTGTCTGTATATACCTTAGTCACTAGATCTGGTGCCATGCAATTTCTGATTCTTCTACAAAGTGAAGATGACTATAAAAGATAAATATTTTGAGTCAGTTCAGGTCGTTGAAGCAGCCACCACAGCTAAAATCATGAAAGAAGACTGTCCAGAGTTGCTGTAGAATGTAGCAAGAATGGTGGGATGTCTTAAGCAAGGAGAAATAGTTTGAGGAGGATTAATGGCTATGTATTTTTTACTGTGCTATTTTTAAAAAAGTGTAAGCATTTACCAGTGTCTTTTAATCACACCATGTATGTGTCTTTTTACTTCAAACAAACTCTTAATGTCTGTAAATGCTTAATTAATATTTTTCAAAAGTTAAGCTTAGTGATGAACAATTAGCATTAGAAAAAACCATAGAAACAATTTACAGTGTGGTATATATCATGGTTAATGTTAGAAATAGCTTATATTAACATCTGCTGTCTGATCATCACACAAAATAATTCAACTAAGAGCTAAAATTTCTAAATATCAGATAGTCATGTCATTAATAAAATAGTTGGTACAGATTTGGATAAGTGAAGGGGAAAACTAATGGAATCCTGAACATAAACGTTGCATACATTTGAAAGTTATTATTGGTTTCGATTCAGGCTTTAGCGTCCCTTATTACAGAGATCACATGTTCTGTAGTTAGCTTTTATGTAGTTTATGCAAGTCAATTTATGTGGTTAACTTTTGAAGTTATCCTATTTTAAAAAGCTATGAAGAAGTTATTGAAAGTCTAAAAATATAATTTAGCATTAACATAGGACTAGATTAACAGATGAAGTATCATAACCCTGTAAAAAGACCTTCAAGGGAGGAGGTTGCATGACTCATTTTTTTCTTAATTTACTTTCACTAAAGAACTGTTATATGAGCTCTCAGGTATGGTGATTTAAGGGAAACTTACTTGCAAAAACATCAGCTATACACAGATGAAGACATATTGATGGTCTTCACTGTTCTGCATTTCAAGTAATTTTAAGTAAAGCTACTTAGAAGTTTCCAGGGTAGTATAATAAGGTTTTTGAACATGTCACCATGCCCATTATGTTTCATTATCAGCTTAAGAGGTCCCTCTGGTTAATAAGCTTTCCATCTTAGAACTCAGAACATCTAAGAAGCTAATAGATGTCCTTTGGAATGGTTGCCACAGCACTCATCTGGATCTGTCTGTCGCTCCCTAAATATTGCTTCCTGTGACTATTAGCAGAAAAAGGGGTGGGGGATAGCAAAGAATTTTTCAGCCAGACTTAGGCTGACTCTGATTTGCTTTAGGGATGGGCAGAGAAGGGCCCTCATTTCTTTTCTCAATGTATTAGTCTTCTGTTTCTGCATAGCAGATTACCACAAGTTTCATAGCTTCAAGCAGTGCACATTTCTTATCTCACAGTTGTTATGGGGCAGAAGCCTGTGTATAGAGCAGCGTTTGCAGACTGTAGTCAAGGTATCCATTGGCCTGCATTTTCATCTGTAGGCCTGACAGGTTGGGCACTGTCTGCTTTAGTGCTTACTCACATTGGTGGTAGAATTCACTGAGGATTTGATTTTTTGCTAGGTGTGGACTCGGGTCCAACCTCAACGCTTTGCCAGGTGTGCTTCTCAGCATAGCGTCTCATGCCACGAGCTAGAAAGCGACTGACTCCAGCTCACCAGACCAGGGTCTAATGTGATAGTTACGAGAATGACGTTCCTGTACCCTTGTGCTGTTGTAGGTTAAAATCGAGTCGGAAGCCTTACTCACAGAAGGGATTACAGAAGGGCGTGAACAAGGCAGGGAAAGAGGGTGGTCACTGGGGTTACCTTAGGGTCTCTCTGCCATGCCGACTCATCAGTACTTTTGTGTTTCAACGATCACATCACACCATTAGTTCTCATGAGTGGTGTTAAAAGACTTTGGGCCTTATTTTATTTTATTTTTTTTAGTTGTGGGGCTAATTTGTATTCCATTCTCTTACTTCTTTCTGTCTGGGGATGTTTCATAGCTCCTCTGGGTGGCAGAGAGCCCCTGAGGATGGCAGAGGGAAGACAGAGACTTTGCTCTTAAGAAAGGGGAGTTTGGTTGCAGAATTGTAGAGTAGCTGTCATCTGTGTTTCATGTGGCCTTCACAGTCTTTCCATTTGGCTTCTCGTTATGTCACCCAGGAAAGTCATTTAGGTTATAACAACAAATTGACACCCAGATGGTGCACACACTGTCGAAGGAATCCTGCAGTGGGAGTGGAGCAGGTTCAGACGAACTCAGGGAGCTGTTCCCACCCACAAATTGTCTGTTTGTGCTGTAAAATTAGAAAGTATGCTCTCCCATGAAAGCCAGTCAGGAGAGGATATATCCCCCATGGAACTAGTTAATGGAAGAACTGTTCTTCAAATCTGATAGAGAGAGAAGGAAAAATAAAAGCTCCAGGGTGACTCTTACTGTATTAAACTATAATGAACCTAAAGACAGTGTTATTAGATTCCAATAACAAAAAACAATACAAAGAAAGATAACAGCAACCCCTCCCAGTTTTAAAACAATCACGGCTTCTGAGATATTTTTAAAATTCTCTCACATCCAGAGTGCCCATATTTTTGTAATTAGTATGTAGCATTTTCTGCTTATATTCTACTTATTAATGACCAACTTTTAAAAGGCTGTAAGAAGTGCCCACAGCATGCATTAGTTTTATTCAGAATAAAGAATAGGTCAGCAATGTGTCACTTTGTGTGAAGGGTTTTGAATAGTGACTGGAAGCCACTTTTAAACATTGATGACCAGAGTTACTGAGGTAGAAATCTTCAAAAGTGAAGGCATTATTTAAAATAATCATTTCCAACTTATTGAAGCCCTCCCCCCATAAGTGCTGTTTTTTTCTCAATGGCTTCAGGCGTTTAAACGTCAAGGGCTTACTGGCATTGTAAGTAAATAAATATGGGAGAGATGCCATTGGCTTTTATGGATAGCAATATGCCTTAGGACATGAACATAAAATCATAATATTTTTTCTTTTCTTAGGTTTGGAAAACTTATGCTCCTATTCCATTCTCTCCAGGCGGTTTGGCCAAGTCTGAAAAGTAGATTAATATAAACAGACAAACGTGCCAGGTTCTTTTCAGGAGATGTTTATTAGTGCAGTTTAGCTTATGGTACATTCTTACTCTTCTGCGTGTTATAATAAAATTTCTGACTTAGGCCTGTAACATTGCATATTAAAATGGGGAAATAAATATTTGAGTTTTATTTTCTCCACTGTTACTTTTCATATCATTGTTTAAAGTTGCTAGTTAGTTTTAATATGTTTGTCAGAAAATAGTTCTATGACCAAATCCAGTACAACTGCTATTGGTTTTTGCCATAACTGAAGCTCAGCTGTCTTCAGCATGGCTGCGCACATCACCGACGCGCATACTGCTCTTTGCTGACCTTAAAAGCTTGTGAACTATATTTAGAATCTGCCAATTGTTCTAGAAAAATACTCACCTTATCTAAATGTCTGAATAAAAATGTCCTAGACCAAGGGTAATATTTAAATGATAATTAGTGTTTGAGTCTCCCCCATCTCACTATCCAAGTTGAGCCCCTAATCATAACTCAGATAAAGCCTTTGTAGGTGATCAGGGTAGCGCTGGATATACTGCCCCAATAATGTACTTAAAGATTAATCTGCTGAATTTATTCCCAGACAGTAATTTAGGCAGTGATGAGATTCGAGCCCAGTGACATATGTTGCACTCTCATCTATTCAAATTGATGGTTGTGCACTGAGTCAAAAGTTATTGGGATAATCTAGACTTTCATTGCAATAAATTTCATAAAATATTAAATTTTATAAAGAATATGAAACGTTTGAATTATGTTTTAATTAAGTCAGCCCCAGCAGAAGACTAACTTAATTAAACTAATTGGATCTGTGAGTGACATATCTCTGAGCCCAATTAATACTTGAACCTTAAGATTTCTTTAAGATTTAACATGAATTAGGCAATCCCAGCATTTCCTATTTTTAACAGGTCCAATAAATATCTGTGAGCCCCTCCATGTTCCAGAAGCAGTTCTAGACCAGGAAGGGCTGTGTTCATTTGGAGCTTATGTTCCATTTGAGTAAGATCATGATAAGAAAATGCAGCTGTTCAAGCAAACTATCAGCGGGAGGTAAGTCCCAGCAGAGAATTAATCAGGGCATCGTGATACAGAGTGACAGAACAGGCACTTGAGATTAGGTGGCCTAGGAAGGTCTCACTGAAAAATTCAGACTTTAAATGGAGATCCTGATGTGAAGAAGAGCGGCCCTGGGGAAGAGAAGGCCTGAAGACATTCCAGAAGGCACTGCGGGTACGACCGTGGTGTGTTAAAGGAGAGGTAGAGGGCTTCTGTGGCCGTGAGGTGGTAGGAAACGACAGTGTCCAAAGAAAGAGCCGTATTTGGGCAGAACCTTATACATCAGGGAAAGAAATTGGTGTGTGTTTTAAGCACAGATAGAACCCAAAGATTCCTGGAATATCAGCTCCGTGGAGACAGTGTAGAGGGAAGAGACCATCGCTGTGGTCTAGTTGTTTGTAGTTCCCTATTTGTAATAAAGGTTGCCCATGATCTATTTTGCCTTTTCAGTAGGAATAAAAACCTGGGAAAATATGACAGTTTGGTGGTGGAGACAGAGAATTTTACGCACTTTTACTTCATTGGTGATATCTATCTAAAGTCAACTTCATCTCTGGGTTTCTCTGCATTTGTGAAAATTCAAGCTAGACACCATGCTGTACTTTCTAAAACTCTTGCTCAAGAACCGAGCTTTTGGTCATACTACTATAATTTTGTTCTAAGGACTGAGGAATTTCTTGGAAATTTGACTTCAGTGGATTGCTTCCTATCATTAACTACACATAGTTAGTCTTCAGATGAGGTGAGTCTAGCTCACATACAGGTACCTGCTGGGCATCTCGCCTGTGCTCTGTGTCCTTGGTGGGGTGGCTACATTCAACTCCCTGTAAGGACAGCATCAGGCACTGAACAAGGCCCCTCCTCTCAGAAAAAATGCTCTTTTGTGGCAGCTTTAAAGATAATTACCAAGAAAAGAAAGTTAATTTTTGGAAATACAAAAATTGTTTCAAAATTGAATGCATTCTTCATTTGGAATCTAGGGTTGTGTGAGCACAAGAATGAACACTGTTGGCTCTGTACGTGTGTGGGGTAAGCCTGCCCCTGTTCATCATCATGCTGATTTTAGGCATTCTGGAATTCACTGTATTTTTTTAAAAATTTTATTTAAAGAGAAAAATAAAAACAGAAAAAAGGGTAGCAACAATACAGAATTTCAAAGGAAAAAAAGAAAAGAACAAAAAAACAAAAAAAAATGCTAAGAAATCCCTAGTTGATAAATTACATACTATCATCTTGGAAATAGTTTTTTAAATTACAAAATTAAAGCATACAAAGTAGACATTCAAACAGTGAGACTGTAAACAATTCTGCTCAACGATCTAACAAAAGCTTAGATAGGGTCATCTATCTTACACACTTAAACATACACACAGTTATATCCTTTAGAGCACTTTTTTTTCCTCTCTTTTTTACAGTAGCAATTACACATTTTGGGTTTTATTACTCCTACAGTTATTACTTTTTACACTAGAGACACAATGTGATATTTATAAATATGATTCTTATTTATTTCACTAATGAAGATAGTCTCAAGTTGTCTCCATTTCCCTATGAAGGCCTCAAGATCATCCTTTTTCATAGCTGAGTAATTGGAATTCACTGTATTGTATATTCATCCTATTCTTTGTTACATTTAGAGAATATTACATTTCTCCTGAAAACTGGATCAGGCTGCATAGTATCCTAATTTGGGCCACTGGGAATTTTTTATTTTATATCTGTAATCCCTTAGAAGCAGTTTGCCAAAATGTTCTAAAAATAAATTACAAATGAGTGAAAATGAAAAAATATATCATAATGATTTACATTTTATGTTGCCTTACATTTCTAAAAGTGCATTCCCACCCACCTCACATGTACTCATGGGTGTGAGAGAGATTGCAATAAAAGATTTCAAGATAAGCTCATGTGACATCACCACGTATGATGGGGAATCGGACTTCAAAGTCACCTACTCAGGGTCACAAGCTAGAACAAAAATCTTCACTGGTTTTGTTCAAACCTTGTGAAGGGTGTTGGGCTGTGCTCACCACAGATGGGGCCATCCACTTGTCTGTAGTGGCCAGGAAGGCTGAGGCAATGTGGGCCTTACCCCAAACTTTCTGCATCAGACTCCAGGCCTAGAGTCCGGGAATCTGCATTTTAAAGCTACTCTCCCAGCTACTTTTTGTGTGGATTGAAGTGGAGAACATTTAGTGTAAAGAACAATTAGATCTACTCATAGTCAGCCCATGGCAAGACTGTGGGGTAGGAGAGAGGTTCTGTGACCCATCTACCTCCTGTTCTGAACCATGTTCCTCCCTTCCGGGCTTCAAGCTTGCTTCCTGCTCTTTTATCAAATCCCTTCTGCAGATGGAAAAAAGCTCAAAGTATCACTCTTCCATAGGCCTTAAGCTTTTTTTTTTTTTTTACTCAACATCAGTTTCTAAGCAAAATAGAAGAAAGAAGAGAAAAAAAAAAAGATCCTTAGAAGCAGAGGAGGCCTTTGGGAATAAAAGAAAATGAGGCCATCTTGAACCATAAGATCATTGTTGTGTCACTGATTTCACTGCAGCCTCAGGCCAGTTTTGGGTGCAGAATAAATGGAAACACAGCAGAGTCCAAGCCCTCCTTTATTAGCTGCATAGTCAACAAATAACATAGGTTTTTGGGTGGGGGCCTCTGAGCCATTCCTGAACTTGCTGTTTTCCAGATTTTTCAAGTGCTATTTGGTCTTCGGGGCCACAGACCACGTCAGCTGTTGGCCTTATGGTGATAATGCCTGGGCTTTATCTTTCTAGTGGAACTCGGCTCTGCCAAGGGAGTGGACACTTGAGTCATGAGGTCATTGCTGTAGATTCTGTTGCTGCCTGTGCTAATCACAGAGACAATACATGCTGTTTCCATGGGCTGTGATTGCCAAAAACACGGCTGACAATGAGTCTCTCTCCAAATATTAGAAGTTTCAAGTTGAAAAATCATTCTTCTCTTACCTACTGAATCTTTGATGAAGAGATCTTTCATTTGCCAGGAATTTAGAATAGGTTGTTCTTGGACACATTTTAAAAGATTCCAAAGGCTGCTTGGGATAAAAAGGTAAAAAATAACAACAACAACAACAACAACAACAACAACAAAAACAGGGTTTCTTTTAAGGTGCATTGGAATTAAATGCTCTTATTGCTGACTGACCTAACATTAGAAACATTTTCCAGTAGCGCATTCTTCTACAAATGGAAGAACTCATGAAACCTAGTCAGAACCTGCCTGTTCCTGTAATGAACTAGACAGGGGTATGCTCAGGTTTACTGTTGGACAGCAGGTCCTCACTGTGGGATTCATTTCTGTTTCACTTTCTAGAGATGATTTTGGTGGAGGAGACATGTGTGACACATGTGAGCTTTGCTTCTGCCTCTTCGTCTTAGATGTGGGACAGGTTAATCCTGCTGGGTTAACCAAAAGAGAATGGATTAAATCAGTGGATCCCAAACAAACATGACATCCTAGATTCCTAGGACTCTTCTCAGACCCAATGAGACACACTCTCTGAGTTAGGGCCCTGAAATATGTATATTTTAAAGCTGCTTGGATGATTTCAGTGCTCCTCAAGCTCAGTGGTTGCTGCATGTGATCTTTATAACTCCTCTGGCACTGAGGGACTGGGCAGCAGCATCTGCCCTATTTTTCAGGTTGCCATGTAGGACAGTGGGACATGGTTTGTTGCCAGTTACAATGTCAAGTTCCAATTAATTACTTCACTTCTGCCAAATACAATGGTTTATTCACTAGTAGAACGCAGATTAACAACTTTAAAACATTTGCCTAAGAAGCCTGCCGAGCCTGATTCACTCATATTTTTTCTATTGTATTCCTGAAGAAGAGTGGCATAGTGGTGGCCAGTACTCATGTAGTGCTATGTACCAGATACTTTTCACCTAAGTACTTGATCCAGGTATGAACCGATTTGATCTCCACAACCACTATCGTGAGGCTGTGTCTTGGTTACTCTTCTCTCATTGCTGAGGCAAAATACCTGACACCCAAAATTAAGGAAGGAAAGGTTTATTTAGCTCAGTTTGTGGAGGTTTCAGTGCATAATCAGCTGGCTTCATGGCAGGATGGTGTGGCAGAGGAACAACTGTTCATGATGGCAGAAGACAACAGAGCAATAAAAGTAAAAAGGGAGGCGCACTCATTATAAGGGGCATAAAAACTCTTTCTGCCCCTTATATTGAATGCAGGCTACCCACCCTAGAGTGGTTGTAACACTCACACCCATCATCCTGGCACTGAACTATGAGTCAGTCACAAACTCTAGGAGCCTGCACCCATGACTGCATGAGACTTTGGGGGGACATCTCAGTGTAAACCATAACAGGCTGTGAAATATCTATTTTACAGATGCAGAATAAATAAAGAACTTCCCATGGTCCTACAGTTAATAAGTAGTAGGGCCAGAACTTGAACCCTCATAGTCTCAACCAAGAATCAGGTATCCAACTCTGGAAAGCTAAGGTTAGAGGATCACAAGTTTGAGCCCAGCCTGGGCAATTTAGCAACTTAGAGAAACCCTATCCCTGCACCAAAAAAAATAAAAAATAAAATAAAAGAGCTGAGGATGTAGTCTAATGCAAAGGCCCTGAGTTCAATCTCTTTTACCAAAGGGGAAAAAAAGAATCAGAAACCGAGATGCCATGCTGTATAGTCTCTAAGGCAAGACTTTGGCATTGGCTTTTCCTCCAGACCTCCATCCTGGCTGGCTGGAAGAGGGGTTGAGCAATACTCTAAATAGGCACAGGTGTGGCCAGGAAAGATCTCAGATACCTCCATCAATTTGAGGTATGTTGTGGGCATTGGGAAAATTTAGGTTCCACATTCAGAAGAGGAAATATGGCTAACATAGCAGAGTGAGAAGATACCAGGACAGAGATAAACAGCATAGGAGAGGAGGAGGGTATAGTGTGCCTGGAGAATCATGGAAAACACCTGCAGAGCAGGGGGAGATATCTTCCCAGTGGTCCAGACCAGGAGCCACGTCAGGGCAAGGGAATAGTGAAGTGAGTGAGCCAGGAAGTAGCATTCCAGGAAACCAAGAGAGCATAGATTTTCTCCAATTAAAGACAGAAGTACAATGCCAAATACATGAAAAACTGGGGAGATGGTAGAAACTGAGAAACTGTAGCTTTCAGAACAGAATTTCTATAGTGTCATAGCCCCAGATGTGTTAATGTGCTGTATGTAATTCATGTGATCTTCATGAAGTGATACCTGTAGGATTAACACTAAGAAAATCCTCCTGACATCAAGATGACCAGGCAGTTGGCACCTTTGTAGTTCTGGTATCTTTAGTTAAACTTGCTTCATGGCTGATGATAATAACTACTACTTGATGAACCCTTATTGTGTGGCAATCACTAATCTTTACAAAGAGTCCTCTCCATTCCTGTTTTCCAGATAAGGGAACTAAGACATCGAAGTCATATAACCTCCCCAGCTTCCCAGAGTGAGGCAAGATGCACCCCAGATACACTTACTGGGGCCTGCCTCTGCTGGCCACCTGAGCCCTGCTGCAGGTTCAGGCTGCTCTTCTGGAGCCTCATGACCACTCCACGGTATAACTCCTCATGTGCACAGGCTGCCTAGAACATTTGCACCCTGCCATGGGCATTCCATGAGGAGGATGGAGTGGGTTTTAATGACCAGGACAGGGCCCTGCAGCTACTTTCTGACCTCTGGGTATCTGACCTCTGTCAAGCCACAGGAGAGAAGAGGTGGGCAGCTGTCCTGCTTATAAGTCTCTAGGGACAGACTCACAATCTCTCTGCTATACTGGGTACCACCCACTTTCTTCACATGTACCCTACATTCTCTTGTTTTCTTGCTGAAGACCAGTAATGTGATATGCAGGGGGAAACAGCTATGAGTGCTATTGGGCTTTACCTTGTATCAGGAATAATTTTTTAAATCCTCTAGACCAGTGGTGACAAACCTATGGCATGTGCCACAGCAGGCACTCAGAGCCCACCCTGTCAGCACGTGAGCCAAGTGTGTGTGCTGTTGTTGTTCTAACCTAAAGCCTCAGGATTCAGGTTTAATTACAGCGTTGGCACCTTGCGGTACATAAGTGGGTTTGGGGTTGCATTTTGGGTACTTGGTCTCTAAAAAGTTCACCATCACTGTTGTAGATAGAGGAAACAGGCTGTGCAAAGGTAAGAAGAAAGGAAAGATCAACAGGAGAGGAAATAACCAGTGATGGCAAACCTTATAGAGACCAAGTGCCCAAACCGAAACCTAAAACCCATTTATTTATCATGAAGTGCCAACACTGTTCAGAAAAAGCAACTCATACGTTAACATCTTTTAATCTTAAAAGAAAAAGGCAGTAGTAGAGCTTTCAATGAAATAAACTCCCCGCTGCAGCATGCCACAGGTTTGCCAACACTGGCCTAGACCATCCTCAGGAGACATGGACGGCCGTGGTATTGACTGCCAGGCCTCATTTGTGGGAGAGGAAGAGGCAGTGCAGATAACTCACACCCCCTTTCCTAGAAGACACATGGGGCTTTGAGACCAAGATGTTGGGGAAGATTGTTTCCAGTCCAGTATTTAACTGCTTGTTTTTGAGTGTTGGAGGTGCCCCTCCTGCGCACCAATGTTCTAGATATTTCAAGTAGTTTTTCACTCAGAAACACAGAATAAAGTTTTTTATTTTCATCAGAAAATTCTGTTGACTATGCAAACATGGAGTAGAAAGTGCTAGTGGTGTTACTAAGTAGAGTGTAGTATGTGTGATGATGTGGCATGCACAGGGGCCACCCAGGTGCGTCTGCCTACATAAGCAAGTAGGTCAAGCCATGTCCACTTAAAATCTGAATTTAAGGATTCAGCTCTCAAACTCTCTTACAAGTTCTGTAGTGTAAGCAGGTGAATTCTCATCTGGGCTTTTCAGTTTGTCCCAGGCTACACACAAATATGGAGGGAGCCTGTGTTTTACTGAGGGATTTTGCTTCTGTTCTTTGAGATGGTGGTAATGGTGATGCCTTGCTTTGCATGGGTCTTGGAGGTTGGTAAAGCCCATCCTTCCACACTATTCGGTTTGAATCTCAAAGCTCCCATGAGAGATAAACAGAAGAGAGATTACCCTGCTTCTTATGACTGTGGGAAAGGGGACTCAAAAAGGTTAGAAATTTGCACAAGGTCATAAAGCTAATAAAGATGAGGGATGGAATAGAAAATGTGTTTATATGTATCTGTCTCACATTTCCTTCCCTAACTTATACAGATCTTTTTAGCTGCTTCAGTAGTCTCCTAGGGCTTCACAAATGACTACTGTGTACTCACTCAGAGAGTACAAGTACCTAACATAATGTTCATGCTATGGACTTTTCAATGCATGTAGTTTCTTTTCTTATAGGCTTTTAAGATATGTACTTTCTTCTTTTCAACAGTTGATGGATTCCTTGAGAATGGAAATTAAGGTTTAAAATTCCTTTGAATTGGCAAAAAAAAATACTGTGATTGTTTCAATAAATATGGGCTGCTATAGAACCAAAAGGTATCAGATACTCAAAAAAGACATCCTGGTTAGTTAGACATAATTCTCCATGTTTTGGAGATAGAAGGTATGGAGGGGTTGTAAGACTTACCAAAAATCCTCCAGCTGATAGCTGCAGGCTTAGCTCTTCTTGCTTCTACGTGTTTATACACTTTACTGTACAGAAAATATCTTTAGAAACAAAGGTGGAAATATTTTGCCAAGAATTTCTTATGGCAGATCTTGTGCCCCCACTTCTTTGTGTCAATGGCTATGCCCTCATCATAGGTCCTTCTTGGGCCTGAGCCATATGTCCTGCTTTTTTCTACCTTCTTTGCTCCATTGACTCTACTTGTCACAACTCTCTGATTTTTCGTAGCCCAGGTTATCTTTCACTGAATATAACTGATGATCCTGACTTCCATTTTGCCATTTGGGGGCTGATCAGACCCCCAGATACCTAAACAGGGAATAAAGAAAGAAAAGATAATATTCAAGGTACAACAGGACTGGGAAGAACCTCCCTATGGTGGACAGGCATATGAATCCTCATGATTGACTCAATTTTATTAGGAGAAGGAGTGATGTATTTTTCCTGGAACAGCGACTGCGGTAGACAGAGAAAATGGAGAAGCTCTTCCCTATAACCAGATGCCTGTGTTCTTTACATTGTCCTTAGCAGATGTTATTTTGCCTTAGGAGCACTGTGGTTATGAAATTTCTCTGCACATCCAGGAAGCATGGCAGCCTTCCACATGCTTCTCTATCCCTAAAGCAAAGTCACACTGGCCTTGAGACCACATAGCCTGATTCCCACCACCATTTTGTTTGTCTTTCCATGGGAGGAGTTAGATCTTTCCTTATGTAATGATTATTCAAGAACCTGCCTTAACTCCCTAGGGCACTGAGCTGTCCTGCCTAGCCTTTAGTTACTACAGCACGTGGAGTGGTATCTCTTGAATGTAATGAGAATACCCTCAATGTTGAGTGAATTAAATGGAGTCAAGCCAAACAGTTCCTAGACAAGTGACTGGTGCCAGCCCAGTGGCTGATGTCATCAGCTCTTGAAAAGTCTGATGAATGCTGGGAATGCTGTACAGAGCTATCAGTGACTGTGCGCTTGTCAAAGAGTCCAAGCCCTGTTATGTTTCTATGGCCCTGTACTAAAATGACTAGTGCAAGGACAATAAATATGCAGCATGCGTGCCACCATCACTCTAGCCTGCACTAGAGGCAAGCAGCTCTATTCAACCATGGCACGTTACTTACATTCCCACGTGGCATAACAAACACTGCCAGGGCAATTATAGTTGATATATAAGAATATGTGTTTGCTGCTCCTGTGTTTCTCTACATAGTGTGTGTGGGGTGTGGGCGTGGGTGGATGAATGAGTGTTGGTTTGGGTGTGGGGGTGTGGGGGTGTGCCTGACAGGAGAGCATTAGAGGCCAGGGCTTATACTGCCAGCTGCAAGCATATCAGTAAATACCCACACTTGACCTTCTCATTGGCAAGAAAGCAAGATGTAAAAGGAGGTATAGTGACACACGTGTGATTGTACTTAATGTCACTGATTTGTATGCCTAGAAATGGTTATATCTATAAATGTTTATTATGTATGTTTTGCTACTCTTTTAAAAGGGGTTAAAAATTTAAATGTTTGATGTTGACAATTGTGTGCCTGAGTGCTAGGAATGTGTAGAGGTTTTGAGGAGCGTGGAGTTCCTGTTTATCCTTCCTTTCTTTTTAAAGTTTTATTTTGAAGAGAATAAAACCAAACAAAATAAAACAGAATAAAGCCAATCAAAACAAAACAGTGAAAGTGATATAGGACTTCAAAACAGGATAATAGGAAATCAACAATGGTTACCATAATGCCTCTTGTTATCTTCACAATTGCTGCCCATACCATCAGACATAATAAAATTTTTCTGAAAGAACAGAATAAAACCAATCAAAATAGAGCATTGAAGAAAACAAAACAATAAAATGGAACAAAACAGTGACAACAATATTGGGTTTCAAAAACAAGACATAAGGAAATCCTCCCTAGTTGCTATATTGCATATTGTTATCCTCCTAATAGATGCTCAGACTATTGGCCTTAGGCCTGCAAAGTCAATCAAACAATGCAAGAAGTAAGTTGTTGTTCCTCAGTTGTGATTAACCTCAACCTGAGATCCTACAAATCAGCTGGTTGCTTTGTGGGGGGGGTGCACTCTTCTGGTCTCCCAGCCTGTACCCCTGCTGGCTCACAGGAAGGACAAATTGGATTCTTTTTTCTCTTCCCACCACTATGGCCATTCCCCTGTTTATTTTTCATTATACTCATATTGGCAATATTTTCCCAATCCCTTAGCAAATATGCATCATGATCTGGGGTAACTTTATTATTAAACTGAATTTCAGACCCTTATATTGGAACTATTTAAGGAATAGTCAGTACAGTTTGTTGATGATGGTAATGATCAAGTCTAAACTGCATGTAAACATACTACTAGATTCATTGTCCTAGTCTGTTTTTGCTGCAATAACAAGAATACCACAGCCTGAATAATTTCATAAAGAGCAGAAATGTATTTTCTTGCGGCTCTGGAATCAGGAAGTCCAGGTCAAGGTGCTAACTTGTGGTGATGGCCTGCTCACTGCGTCTCATGGCAGAAAGGCACAAGTGGTGAGCCCTATCCTCAGCCCCTTTTACAGGGGCACCTAATCCTATTCATGTAGCTTTCCTCCCTAATCATCTCTTGAAGTTTTCACCTTTAATACTACCTCATTGACAAGACTTGAATTTTAGAGGAGACATAGGTAACCCTATCAGCCATTTCTGATTACCTAGGACAGATACAATTCACCGTCATTTTCTACATTATGCCATCTTCATAGCATGCAAGATTTCTTTTCCACCGACTTTTGCCTCTTGTAAATCAGCCTCTGGAATGAGAATCATACTCCTGTTTTATTCAGCAGCCTTTCCTCACCCAGCTCCCTAGTCCAAAGCCCTGCAGGAATCAATGTGAGCACATTTTGAAAACTGTTGGATAAACAAAGAGGGTTGACATCTGACTTGTTTTCATATTCATCTCCCATTCTGTCATACACATAATACAACAGTTATTGGCTAAACCTGATGTTTTAAATCAAAAGCAGATACTGTACTACAGTAAGCATCACCTACTTGCACGTAAGCGATGAAAACTGGAATTTATTATATTATATCTAGAAAATATTAAAGATAACACTGGTGGCCAAAAGCTACACATACTATGGAGGAAGAACAGAAAGAGAAAACATGAGAAAATTAGGGCTCCAATTTGGGAACGTGTACTTGGTGGGACTTGAACAACATCAAGTTGTTGCTGTGGGTGTCCTTTAATTCAATTTGCTTTAATTTAATTAGTGTAGGTAATTGTATGTAATTGCCCGCTCAGTCTTTATCTCTACTTCTATGAGGACAAGAGGACCCAAAGGGGGCTTCTAGAAGATAACTGTGTTCATGCATGTTCCTTTGTCCCTTTTGCCCCGTGTCTGCTGAAATACAAATTATACAGACAACTATGGAGGTGTCTTAAAAAAAAATAACACTCATCCAAGCACTGATCTTTCCTAAGCTGTTATCATTCTTCAGCTCTAAATTTTCCTTTTTTTTTCTTTTTAGAGTTCTTCTCTGTGTTCATCTAGTACTATTATTTTGAGTAATTCATTGGCAGTATAGATTCAAAAAAATTCCTTTGAATTAAAAATATATACCAGAGAAATGAAGTTATGTCTAATCTTTTATGAGTGCATTACTTTATCACTGCTATAGTAGCAGTTTTCACCCTGGGTTTTTTTTTTTTTTTTTACCATTGAGCTTGCAGCCAAATGGTGTTCATTATTTTAATTAAAAAGATTCTGTGATTTCTTTTCCAAATATGGTCCTAAGTATTCTTGGGGGAATGCCACTGAGTATAAAAAGGGTGAGTGGTAGAGTAGTTTACAGTGTTTATGTACTTCCAATTAAGTAAATGTGACAATCTCTTGTGATCAGAGCAACCTAAAAATAGTAGGCATAGCCTGTTTCTACCATGTACCATCTAGTTAGCTCTAATATTTTCTAGTCATAATCTAATAGTAATAACTGACATTTATTTAGTTCTTTTTAAAATTTTATTTTGAAAAGAACAAAATCAAATGAGAAAGAAAACAAAACAAGGTCATTCAAAACAAAGGGATGGACATAGCACATGATTAAGACCACAATATAAGGTGATCTACAGTGGTTACTATGATGTCTCTTGTTATCTTCAATAGAATTGTCTATATCATCAGGCACAGTAACATTGAACATAGCAGTACAGAACAATATCAATAAAAACAAAACATTGGAGACATTATAGGACTTGAAAAGCAGGTAATAGTCAAACCAATGGGTATCCTAGTAAATCTTCTCGTCTTCAGAGTAGTTGCCTATACTCTCAGACTTGATACTATCAAACATAACAGAATCGAATAAAATCAGTCAAGACAAGACAACAATCTAACAAACCAGATTCAAAGAAGATCAGTCATAAAAGACAGTGTAAGTAATACAGGGCTTCAGATTAAGTTAATAAGAAATTAAGGATGGTTACCGTAGTATATCCTGCTATTTTTGGAATAGCTGTCTGTGCCCTCAAATCTAGTATAAGTAGACAGACTGGAACAGAATATAACCAAACTAAACAGCGATGAGGACAATGTGGGTTTTAAGTCATGATACACTATTAACAAGTCCTCTGCCTTCCATTTTTAGACAATTCCTCCCCTTTCATTTTCACAGGGTGCATTGTACATTTTGGACTCCATTAACTCCTTTAGTTTTTAGATTAGGGAGGCAACTCACTATTTACCTAAGTGGTTCTGAGCCTTTTTACCCCTGAGCTTGATCTCAAGTTGTATTCCTTTTACCTACAAAAGCCTCAGGTTTTCCTTCCTTATAGTTGAGTAGTTCTCCACTTCACAAGTGTGTCATGTCTTTCCAACCTATCTGCAGCTGCTCGACGAGCTGCCACTATTTTTCTCTGGCTCCTTGTCACATAGAGCATTATTCTCTCATCTTTGACTTTCAGTCCATAAACCTTCTTTCAGGTTGATTATATTTCCTGTACAGAGCATCTCAATGGACCCTATCTCCTGATCTACTCTGCCTGTGTTTCTTTTCGTTAATGTACCAAGGCCATCTGTTAGAGATTATAGCCAGTCTTCTCTGCCTCATCTCTGCTATGCTATTTTTCTGCTATTGGTTGTCTACTTTCCTCCTTCATTCCACTGTCTGCCCCATTCATTGAGGCCTCTCTGCCACTGTTCCTGGAACCCTGGTGTTTTTTTTTTTCTCTCTCTCTCTCTCTAGGGCTGGATTTTTGTAGTGCTGGATTGGTGGTCACGAATTCCCCCAGTTCCTTTGTCATGGAAGCATCTTGTTTCTCCATCAATCCTGAGAGACAGTTTTGGAGGATACAATGATCTGCATTGGAGGTTATTTTCTTTCAGGGCTTGGAATACTTTGCTCCAAGCTCTTCTTGATTTGATGGTTTGTGTCAAGAAGTCTGTCATGATTTTGATGGGTTTTCCTTTATAGGTGATCTGTTTCTTTTCTCTGACAGCTTTTAATATTCTGCTCTTGTGTTGAATTTCTGGGATCTTGATTATTACATGTCTGGGTGTAGATCTGTTTTGGTTGTAGCTGGCTGGAGTACTATATGCCTCATATATCTGAATATCATTTCCTATTCCTCTGCTTGGAAAGTTTTTCTTAATTATTTCTGTAAATAGTTTTTGTATTTCCTTTGTGGTTACTCCTGCTTCTTCACTCACATTTTTGATTCTTAAGTTATAGATCCTCTTGTTATCTTCTAACCCCTGTATTGTTACTTCTTGGTTCCTTCTTATTTTTAGGAGATCTTTCCTTTCATGATCACACATTGCAAACCTATCTTCAAATTTTGATAATCTGTCTTTAGTTTCTTTCAAGCAGTTTTGCCAGCTTTCAATGGAGTTTTTAATTTCCTGATAATCTCTTTGAATCTGTTTCATGTATTCTAAATTTTTTTTATATTCTTCATCGAAGGTTTCCCTCCTTTTTCTGTGCTCCTCCATTCTTCCATCTGTGTTTTCTTGAGAGGTGCTTAGCATTTATTTTATTATTTTTTGCTTATATCTTGCTTTACTTGTATTAGTATTTCTGTTTTGAGTTCTTCTAAAATGTCACACAGATATTTCTTTATGTCAGCTGATGCTGCTTGCGATACTGCAGGCTTGCTGCCCTTGATCTCTTCTGTGTTTACCTCTCCTGGACCCATATTCTTTGGGTGGGCGGCTGGAGACTTTTTTTTGTTTCTTTCTCTTGTCATGTTCCTGGTTTCTTCCAGACAAGTGTATAGTGAAGGCCCCAGGCCCTTTCTGTATTGGTTATGATTACTCTGAAGCATGCTGGCTAGGGATTGCTGCCCGCTCCAGTTTGCTGTTGATCACTGAGGTACAAGTAGGGGCGGTGCAGGCTGGCCCCTCCCCTCCAAGCCAGTCAACTACTACGGGTCTTCACCAGCTCAGTGTATGCCGCAGGGACACATCTGGTTCAGGGGCAACTTTGTCCCTGGCTATTGGGTCCCTCACAGAGGCAGGACCCAGTCCAAGCAGTTCCCACCAATCTACTTTGCACCAGAAGCAGCCAACTGAAGCTGCTATGGTTTCGGGTTCAGGCCTGTCCTGCCCAATTCCAAAGTGTCGCCCAGCTGGTCACCCCCTCCCACAGGAGGACCAAATTCCAAGCACTCACTGCGGGCCGATGCAGATCTCCTCGCTGGCTCCATTCTCCATTGAGAAGTGTCCTCCCACCGAGGTCCTTGGGCTCCCCAATGCCCAACTTCAGCGTCACCATGAGTTGTCAGACTCCAGTGGTGCCTAGCACACCATGGGACCGGCTCTGGTGAGAGCATGTCTGGCTCCAGCCTTCCGTCCATGTTTTTCTTTTTCTTTTTCTTTTTCTTTTTCTTTTTCTTTTTCTTTTTCTTTTTCTTTTTCTTTTTCTTTTTCTTTTTGCTTAGTTCCTTCCTGGATCATGAGAATGCCTCTCCTTTCCTCTGGTCTTCCCTATGGTGTTAAATTCTAGCATCTGAGCTGTTTCTCTCTGAGAGGCTCTTTACCTTGCTACTTATCGATCCGCCATCTTCCCAGTCTCTCCTATTTAGTTCTTCTTATATGTCAAATGCTAAGTGCTTTATGTGCATACATTCACGAAGACTTTTTGAGAGAGCTGCTGGCAACATCTGCATTTAACACATGAGGAAAGTGAGCCTTAACGAGCTTAAGAAACTTTTTCACAGACAAAGAGCCAGCAAGAGTCAAACTAGAAGTTGCTCTCCAAGAAGCATCACCAGAGCCACCACTGGCTACAAATCTGCTTAATTCCACCTTCCATGAGATACTGGCTGGCACAACCAGGCCAGTTTTTGTCCCGGTAGTTTTACTTTAGTAAGTCAAAAGTCAGTACCAATAAATGGGATAAATATAAGAAAGTTTGTAGTTTAATTTAGGGTTGGATACTATCATGTGTTGTTCAAGTGCTTGGGTAAAAATTATCTTTGAAGGTTTCAGGAAGCTTGGATAAAAAACTATAAATGTGCCTGTCACCAGTCCTTGAAGTGACAGTGAGTCCTCTGCACAGATCAACTAAAGGCCAAACCTCTCACTGTCAAAGCAAATGAAATTCTAGCTGGGATCATGAGAGTTTAAAAAAATTTTATGTTTCTTAGAGACAAATGGGACAGTAGCATTTATTTTAAATATATCTGTTTACTTTCAAGACAGGAAATCCCTTTACCTTCTGCTTTCTACACTTGCCCTTTTGCCCTGTCCTTGCCAAGTGTCACTTCTTTTAGGGAGCGGCATGACCAGAGAACTGTGGAAAGATCCAAACCAACTTTCCCAGTCCCTTACTCTGCCAACTTTGTTTCATTGTTCTGAGCATCAATTTATTTAGCTGTCAAGAAGTAATCCAGTAAAGCCTACCTCTTAGAGTTCTTGGGAAGTTTAAGCAACAGAAGTCAAATTCCCATCTCAATGTCTGTTGACTGACAGTAGATGTGAAGATAACAGATCTAGCTCCCTCCCACTTCCCTCTCTTTTGCTCCATTGCACCACAGTCTGATGGCTTTGGGTTCTGCTCACCAAAAGCAGTTCTTTGCCAGTGGATAGAGGCAAGGAGTCTTCTTTGGCTGCAGTGATATTCCTGAGAAAGACCAGTGACTTTGTGATCCACTGCTATTCATTGTAGTGATATAGATGTAAAATCAAGTATCAGAGTGAGTTCCTTCTGTGTATACATACAGTTGTCAAAGTTACTGGCAGGAGTCTTGACCTACATTCTTCCTTCAGATCCCAGGAGACTGAGATTGTGGATACATTTCATATGGTCACAGAAGTTCTTGTTGAGAATTTTCCATTCATTTTCAATTATAAGTTCATTGTATATGAATATACCTGTGGATATATATATATATATATGGAATGGAGCTTACTATGTTTTACATATTCTGCTGAGTACTGGAGTTATCACAGTCAATAAAATAGATCTACATCCCTGACCATGTAGAATTTATAATTCTAGTGAAAATCATTTTGATGATTTTAAAATAAATGTAACATAAGCATGTTTGAAACTCACTAGGTCACCATCTTGAAATGAAATGTTTGAGTTTTAGTGCCTACAGTGATGTGTGACTCTTAGAGCATTGACACCAAATAGGTTTCTTCAATAATCAGCAGCTCAAAAAACAGAGATGAATATAATGCCTTCCAGCCAAAGCAAGGCTGAATGACAGTATGGGGCAGTATTTGTGACAACAAATCCTCCATGTTGAACCAGAATAGGCAAAACCAGTTGGAGAATTGAGTCATCATATGACATTCAGTAGAACAGGGAGGCCAAACTCAAAAGAACCAGGTTACTACATAGAAATCTATGGAAATTTAATTTTGACTATATATACCTATCAGATTAATTGATGGGATTCGTTTAACTTGATTTACTCTGTGCATTGTTTATATTATCATTATAGATACAGTAATAGCTTTGTTCACAAATGCTTCTGTTTGCAAACAATTTGTTTTTCAAACAAAAGCGTTTGGCAAAATTTTGCTTCCATTTACAAACTCTGTATCAGGTGACAAACTCTGTATCAGGTGACAAACTCAACCGTGGCCATCTTTCCATCTTCCCCACCCAAACACAAATACCATCTTCCTCAAAATCATAAAACAAGTTAAGGGTTTTTTTTCTTTCCTTTTTTTTTTTTTTTTTTAGTTGGTACTGGGGATCAAACTCAGGACCGTGCACTTGCAAGGCAGGCGCTTATGCCACTGAGCTAAATCCCCAGCCCCAAGTTAAGTTTTTAAACTTAGGTTCTACTGTATTCACTGATTTGATAGCTAGGTAAAAGCTTGCAACATAAGGTCCTTACAGCCTTATAATAAATTTTTAGAAAGCCTGAATTTGTTTTTTTCATTTTTCTTATAAAGGAGCTCAGTACCATTATTCAAGTGTAGAAATGTGTTCTAGAATAAGTTTCTCTGCAGGTAAGTTTCTTCTTTGTATGTAAGAACAGTAACAACTAGTTATACCCTTAATTTATTGGAAAATTTTTAAAAGGTTTGTGAGAAAAAGTTGTAGCGATTGTTTTTATCCAAAATCACTTTTTTATCTTTTGTAGTCTGAGCTATTTTTTTATGTCACCATTGAATTATTATCTGTGTATGTATTTCTTATTAATTTGTTTAAAGAAAGAAGTCATACCAACCTCTCTCTTCCTTGCTGTATCTCTCCACTCACACACATGTGTATACAAACGTGGGCACTCCTCTAGATTCTAGGTTGTGGGGCAGGACTTTGCATGATGCCACTCATAGCAGAACTGTATGTTTGTCCCCATTTGTCTGTCACTGTCTGACTTTGTATCTGCTGTCTCAGTTTAATTATTAATGGCACCCTCTTTTTTCTCATTTCTACTATTTCAAAGTCACTTTCTAATTCTCTTTCTTCATTACTATTGACTGTAGTCCTATGTTTGAATTTATATTATTGAAAAATAAATGTTGATGTATAAAGATATGGCCATTTTCATGGATTTTTTTTTTTTTTTTTTTTTGGTACCGGGGATTGAAATCACAACCTTGTGCTTGCCAGGCAGACGCTTATGCTGCTGAGCTAAATTCCGGCCCATTCATGGACTTTTTGTAATGTCCCTTTTAGGAGTTTAGCGAGTTTAAGACAGCAGGGGCAATCACTTTGGATCAATGATTGAGCTTCAGCAAAAGTTCTTCATTGTGTACTGATCAGACTCTTTCACACCCAGGAGGTAGACGCCTGTCACAGTGGATGTCTGGAGTTAATCACATTTTTCCTTCAAAATTTTAAAAGTGAAATTGCACTACTGTATTCTGCCTGCAACAAACGTGTCTTTGCCTGATTGGGGCTCAGAACTTTTGTCTGTGATCTGTTATTTTGAGTGATTTTGCCATCATCCAAACTTACTTTTTTCATGTTAAGTCTGATGTTTTAAGCCAGTGATGGAGCACTGTGGTGTTTTGTGGAGAAAGGAATTCAGACAGGAGGTGAAAAGACACCTTCTGACTGTTCTGGAGGAAGCTGTCCAGTTTGCCCATGGTCCAGTCCTCGCTTCCCCTTCTGAGCCTTGATCTTTAGCTATTTGTTTATATCCTTAAAACCCTCCTAGAATAAGATGAAAGAAGAGTGAAATCCTCACAGATTGTTTTTCTAGAAAAAGTGAAATGATAAGAAAGGTAATTGTATCTGCTTTGCATATTTTCACAATTGATTGATTGTGTATGTATGTACAATATTCTTCCCTTATCTCTGGGAGATACATCCCAAGAATCCCAGTAGATACTTGAAACTGCAGATAATACAAAACCCTGTATATGTATATGTATATGTATATGTATATGTATATGTATATGTATATGTATACACTGTTCCTTATATCTACATACATATCTATGATAAAATTCAGTTTATAAATTAGGTACAGTAAGAGTTTAACAACAATAACTAATAATAAAATAGAACAATTAAAACATGATAAAAGTTTTGTGAATATGGTTTCCATCCTCAAAGTATTTTACCACACTGTAACCAGCTTTCTTTCAGTGATGTGAGATGATATCATGCCTTTGTGATGAGATGAGTGAAGTTACCATAACTATTGCAGTTTGAGAAGTGACAGCAAAACTAGTATGAATCTTCTTTTTCTTTTTCACAAATTCATGGATAGACTATTCATTCTTACCATAGATCTTGGCAACCTTATCATTCAATGCTTTTTCTTTCCTTCAGTGAACAACTTTTACTTGTTCATTTTACAGCTTCTCTTTGGCATATCTGAATTACTAGTATCCCTGCCTTTGCATTTTATTTAGTAAAATAAGGGTTATTTGAGCACAGAAACTGTGATATTGTTCAGTCCATCTGATAATTGAGATAGCTACTAAATGACTAATGGGAGGGTACAATATAGCACTTGGGTATATTGGACAAAGGGATGATTTGTATTCTGGAAGGGAAAAAGCAATATGAAGAAAGGTTTTCTTCACACTACACAAAATGGCATGTAATTTAAAACTTATAGATTGTTTACTTCTGCAATTTTCCATTTAATACTTTCAGATTGAACACTGAGAAAAATTAAATCACAGATAAAGGATCTTCTACTGTATTCTATTTCATTTTGGGTATTTCTATATCACTAAATATGTAGAGTTTTTCATTTTTGTGAAATGCATGCATATACTAGTAAAAAAAATTCCTTTAGGAAATCTTAAAGGTATTTTGCTTATCAGTCTGTCCCCCTGTATCTACAAGTGCCTGGGGCCAAGTGTGTGTCAGAACTCTTAAGAATGAAGGAATACCATGGAGAAAGAAAGTAGACAAATTTCTCTTACTGGGGAAGAATAGAGTGGCTGCTATAAGTACATTTCTTCTTGGTGGTAATGGAAATTTGTTGGCATTAGATAGTGGTAATGGTTTTATAATTTGTGAACATACTACAAAACCACAGCATTGTACATTTTAACATGATTAACTTAATAGAATGTTAAATATATCCCCTTTGTAATTCTAGTGAAAAGGAAAAGTTATATGCCTTACACATTGTCATGGTTGGTGCTTAATAAATATGTTTTTTGGATGAATGAATGAATTTTTCTTTACCAAAATATTGTTTCCCTCAGAGCATGGTGTTTTAGATGTATGATTTGGTAATCATTTGGTTAAAAACATTTGCATTTAAGAAGTTTGAGGTTTTACTATGGAGTCTGATCTCTGTTAAGAGGATTAGGGGAGTTGGAACACACTTTGGAAAAATGTCGTCATTTCTCTGGGAAAATAGCTTTGTTTGTGAGTCAGAGATAAGAGTAACTGCCTGTTGAGATTATTCTGGTCTAGATCCACCAGAAGACAGCTGTGTGGTACTTTTGTTTGAAGTTTTTAGTATTGGGAGAGAGACTTTTGTCCATACTAGTCTCAGTTCACATCCTTCCAGTTCTTATTTGATACTTTTGTAAAATCAGTTTAAAGTCCTATGAATCTGTTCCTCTTCAGACAGCAAAATCTCTCAAAACAGATCAATGTCATCACCCAAAATGTGTAACTATACCATGACTAGTAGCCTGAAGGATTTATCAGAGTTCATGTAATTGAACCACTTAAAATTGCCAACAGGTTGTTTTATATACTTGTTCAAGTCATTAAAGGCTGACTGTGGAGATAGGGATGGTTTTACATGCTATTTATCACAGGTCATATAGAATTCCAAAAATAATATCTTCCTGGGTTTCTGGTGACTTTCTTATATTGTCTTTTCTCTTAAGTAGTAGATATGAATTCATTTTTAAAAGTGTTTACTGTTGTGTATATATGCAGTATCATCTTTATCCTCTATCAAGAATTATGTTGAGAGAAATAAGAAAATGACTTCCTGATCTTAAAAGGAACTTAAGAATCTTTGGGTTTTAGAATATGTAAGCTTTTTGTTTAAAACTTTATCTGGAAGGCAAATATTCTATCCTGTTCACATTAGACTAATTCTCTCAATATCTTGCATCTTTGCTTCTTGTTATCATTAAAGTATGTGAATTATCTTCCTTTACTGTTGTATTAGCAATTTTTGTTTAATCTCTAAAATTATACTACAGATACTGATACTTACATAGCTGTAAGCTGTGTTCGTTACTTTTCTCATTGCTATGACAAAATATCCACCACTCAAAGTTAAAGGAGGAAAGGTTTATTTTGCTCACAGTTTGTAGAGGTTTCAGTCCATAATCAACTGACTCCAAGGCAGTGTGGTATGGCAGACAGGCATCACAGATGAGAGCACCCACAAGATAGCAAAAACAACAAGGAAGGGATATTAGCAGCATCTTTCTGCCACTTTACACTCTATCTAGGTTACCAGAATTAGGGCACTGCCAAACCAATCAGTGGATAGTTTAAGAGTCACATACCCTTCATGCCAGCATTGCACCATGAATCGGTCATACACTCTACATCGAGCCACCTCTGAAAAAGCTCCAATTGTGACCACATGAGGCTTTGGGGCACATCGAAACACAAACTACAACATAAATTTTTTAATACTATTAGTAGTAAGCATTTGTGATTTTTTTCCTATCATCTTTTAGGAAGTGTACTATACCCATTTATTTTTTTTTTAAAGAGTAAGCAAACTTATTGGAGGAAATGAATGGGGAATAGGAATAGCACCTGAGAGACTGGAGGGGTGTGGAAAGTGTTGCCTTTATTTATTTATATTGTTTAATCACCACAACAACCTTCTAAATTGAAGGCTGCATTAATATCTTTCCTTTAAAGATGAAGATCCTTCATGAAGAAAAGAAGCACATTGACCTTCTCCCTGTTCTCATTCTTCTAATGACTGTACTGGTTAACAACCAGGAGATCCCAGAAATCTCAGTGGTGATTCCCTTCCTTCTGCATGCATGAGAATTCCCTTGCTGACCTGGGCCCCAGCCTTGTGCTGTAGATCACGAAACCTCCAGAATGCCTGAGAATCTGCATTTCTAACATGCCCTTGGTGATGCTGATACTGCTGGGCCAAGATCACATACTGAGAACCACTTTTTAAAAGAATTTTAGTGAAAGCTCTATACTTTCTACTTGGATAGATACCAGGTTGACAGTAGGAGCTCATGAAGTATCAGACTCTGGCAAACTGGTTTACTGGTTTGCCGTTGGGGAGTAGTTTGGCATTGAAAGGAGTAGGTGGGAGGTGAGTTACTGAACAGTTGAAAATTGGTTTGGCGACTCAGTTAAGAAAAGCACCTAGGAAACCATAGGAAGAGCTCCTAGGACCCAGAGGGACACTGGTTATTGTGAGCAAGCTGTAAGAAGTGCTTTAAATGCTTTAAACAGGAAGGGGAAGCCAGGGATTTAGCTCAGTGGCATAAGCGCCTGCCTAGCAAGTATGAGGTTCAGAGTTCGATCCCTGGTACCAAAAAAATAAAAAATAAACAGGAAAGGGAACAATAGTTGGAAGAATCAGGAGAAGAAAGGAAGGAAGAAGGAGATGAAAAAAGAATTAAAATGTGTTCTGTACATGTATGAACTCTCCTACAATAAATGTAGTCATTATGTACTGTAAATGTACTAATCAAAAATGTTTCTAGTATTTGCAGAGCTGTTAAAGATATGACTAAAATACTTTTTTAAAAAATTGACAGTTGGATTGAAAGGCAACTAAAAATTAGACTAATTTTTGTAACTGTATAACTTACAATTTACCATTCGAACATTTTTAAGTATACAGCTCAGCCTTAAGTACATTCACATAGTTGTATCATCGTCATCAATACCTTCCCACTTCAGAACTCTTGCATCTTGCCAAAATATAACTCTGGGCCCACTAAAAGGAAGTTTCCCTTTTCCCCTTCCCTCTCTCTTCAGACCCTGGCAATCACTGTAGTAGAATTACTTCCCGTCTCTAAGAATCTGGCCACTCCAGGCCTCTCATATAAGGGAACCCTTATAACATTGTCTTTTGTGATTGGCATAGACTTCTGTGATTTGGATAGACCTTCAGTTATAAAAACACAGTTCAGACATTCCTCATTTAACTACCAAGTTCTGTTCCTGTGACTAGGTCATTAAATGAATTGGTTGCCAAATCAGGAATTGTATATAGTATAGACAATATGCAGAATAAAGAAATGGTCAGAGGAAACTCCAACTTGATGACTTTACTCTTATTTGCATAAGATTTACATGAAGTGCTATAATGTGTAACAACATAAAACTGCAGTACTGTACAATACAGTGCTGTACTGTAGAAGAAGCCATCACAAGGCCACACTGCCACCACCAATGCTACACTGTAAGTCTGAACCACCATTCACCAGGATGGGCATCAGATAAGGAACATGTGTAGTAATCATTTTAAGAGTGAATGGAATATAAACAAATATTAGAAATATTTGAAAAATTCAAATTGGGAACCATGATCTTTGGGCTTTAGAGAGCCTTTATTATCCTATTTGAAACCTATTTATTGGTGTACTGTAGGCTCAAGATTACTCTAAACACATGGACTCTTTTCTTCTCCTTTCCTTTCCTTTCCTTTCCTTTCCTTTCCTTTCCTTTCCTTTCCTTTCCTTTCCTTTCCTTTCCTGGTAAGTGAATATTGTTCCCCATTCTTACAAGGTTTAGCTCAGCAGCATAAGTGCCTGCTTGACAAACGCAAAGTCCTGAGTTCAATCCCTGGTACCAAAAAAAGAAAAAAAGAACCTCATCCCTGTAACACCAATACTCTAGAAGGCCGAGACAAGAGAATTACAAGTTCAGGCACAGCCTGGGTAACTTAACAACTTAGCAAGGTTCTATCTCAAAATCAAAGAGGAGGGGAATATAGCTTGATGTGAAGGCCCTGGCTTGATCCCCAGTACCAAAAACAAACTCAAAAAACCCTATCCTCTTGATGTCCACAAAGCCAGGGCCTCAGGACGCCAAACTCATCCATTCATTTATTTGTTGGCAGATACTCATTCAGCACACACTAAGTGCAAGAGCCATTCAAGGTGCAGGGACCTCAAGGGGAGCCATGTCTTCTCTGCTTTCCTCTATCCTCTTCACCCCAAACTTTCCAGTGGGGTCCCAGAACCAGAGAGAGAGCCGCCCTCCTCATTTATCTGTACACGCAGAGTGACTGGTGTTGCATCCAGTAGACTTCCCAGATGACAAAACTTCTGACTCTAAATGTCTTTTAAAACTTTTAACACAGTCAGTGGGAATCTTTTTAATTTATCTGTCCTCCCATGCCTGAAGCAGAAGGTGCTGGATGTAATTTAACCTTTCCTCCATAGCCAAGGTCTGTGTTGCACTGTAAATATTGATTTGCTCTCTCACTAAATGGCTCAGGGCAGCTGCATGTAAGTCAGCCGCTGCTGCTGTTTCAGCCGTCACTGCTCAAGGTGTCTTCACATCGCCTGCTAATCCGCTCACTCTGGGAAGATCTAAGGAAAAATAATCAGATATTCCAAGCTTTGAACCAACTCACCGAACTGAAGGTATAGACTACAGTGGAAGAGACTGTGTGCCTTTTAGGACCTACGTTCTACTTTTAAGTGTGTAAAAATTCTCGATGGCTTCTGACTTACGGACAGGCCAACGTAAGATTTTTCAGCTTTATGATGGTTAAAAAAAAATAGAGATCATAGTTCACATTGTGGAGTTTGGCCTTCTCCTGGCCTAGAGATCTGAGCTAGAGCACTGTCTTGAGAAGCTGGGCCTGGCAGTGAGGCATAGCTCCCAGGCAGCCACGGATTCGTGGGGGTGAATAACCGTACCCTACAGGGTGCTGAGTCATAGTTTAGGTGCATTAATGCTTCTGTAAGTTGCAGTGGTTTCAATCTATGGTGGGTTTATCATGCACCCATCCTGAGTTTAAGAGGATCTATCATGAGTTGTTCACAGGGCACCAGCATATGGAAGACTGCATTTCCTGATCTCCCTTGCCACTGTATGTAGCCAACAAGTATGAGTGCTAGTCGGTGAGATGTAAAAGAGAATGTAACTTCAGTGGGCTGGGGGATCTTAAAAGATAGCATGCACACTTCTTTGTAACATGCTAAAAACATCAGTGTGATAGGTGGTGTTCCAGCCTGGACCATAAGGATAAGAAAAACATATTTGGGGAAAGTGGAACAGAATGCTTAAAGTTATGTGGTCCCACATAACTTATACTACCACACCAGGCGCCATCTGGATTTTTACATAAAAGAGAAATAAACTTATATTTATTCACTCTGAGTTTGTGTCTTGACTACTTGCAGTGAAGTCCCTTTATAAGGAATACACAGAAATAAATCTGATAAAGGAACTTAGATGCCTGGAGAAGGAGGAGTTCCACATCAGTGGTTTAAAACAAATTGCCATCGATGCCTTGACATGTAATATAGATTTAAAAAGAAGCTGCTCTGGGGGTGGGTGGCACATCCAGACTCTCACTAGCTCAGCTTCCCTGTCCCCCAGGTCCCCGGAGTGCCTCCAATGGTGAACTGCCACAGGACAGTTTGCAAATTGATATGCACGTCCCTTCCAGAGTGTAGGTCCCAAGTGGAAGGTAGATAAAGCCATCCTCAAACTGCTAAGGTTTTAAGCTCCCTATTGGTGCCTCCGTGGACACCTGCGCTTACCTGCATGGATACCTTGCTAGCATTTGTTATTATTTGATTTTTTGATGATAGCCATTCTTTCTAGAATAAAATGGCCACTGAACTCCTCGGTGCAAACATGGCTAGATTTACCCATAACCTGCTGCGATTTTAGCAACTTCACCCTCCTGGAAATAAACAGAGAATACCTTTGAGAGAATGCCAATAAAAACAGTTATTACTAAATCCATGTTCTTTACGCATAAGACATATGGAGCTACCCTCAATGCTGTCAATGGTCGTACAATGGCCTGTGAACTAGTAAACCATGGAAGTGTTTATTAAGTTTTCATTTATTATTAGTACATGTTTGCAGTACATAATGATTACATTCTGCATAGGGAACTGATACATGTATATAACACATCTTAACTTCCTCCAACCCCCTTTCCTCCAGCTCTTGGTCCTCTTTCCTTTTGCAAAAGATACATCTCTCTGTATCCTATCGTCTATCTCTTATTTTGCTCTTTCTTTACATTTTGATCTTTACATTTTATTCTTTACATAAGAGAAACCATGTGATATTTAAACTTGTCTCTCTGGTTTATTTCACTTAACATTATGGTCTCAAGGTGCATCCATTTTCCTACAGATGACTCAAGTTTATCCTTTTTAACAGAGAAGTACTCCATTGTCTATAAATGCCACATTTTCTCTATCTGTTCATATATTGATAGACATACTCTGTGCTGCATCTAAGTCTTAGATATTATGAAATATGCTGCTATCTACATGGATATGCATGCAGCACTGTAATATAATGTCTTTAACTCTTTTGGGAAGATACTTAGAAGAGGAAGAGCTGGGTCTCATGGAATTTCTACTTTTAGTTTTTGAGGAATCTCCATACTAATTTCCATAGTGGTTGTAGTGTAGTAGTTTACCGCTCTCATCAATGATGCATATGGGTTCTTTTTCCCCTACAGCTTTTCTAGCATTTGTTATTATTTGATTTTTTGATGATAGCCATTCTTTGTAGAATAAAATGGAATTTCACTATTATTTTAATTTGCATTTCTCTGATGACCAGAGATGTTGAGAATTTTTTCTTATAGTTAGTAGACTTTTTTACTTCTTTTGAAAATTGTCTATGCATTTTAGTTTGCTCATTTTTTGATTGGGTCTTTTACTTTAGGGGGACTTACCTTTTTTTTTAGTTCTTTCTATATTCCAGATATGTGTCCTCTGTCCTAGGAAAACCTGGAATTTTTTTTTCCCATTCTGTGGGTTGTCTCTTCATTTTGTTGATGTTTCCTTTAACAGAAGCTTTTAAAGTTGATATGATTCCATTTGTTGATTCCTGGTGTTATTTCTTGTGCAACTGGGGCTCTATACAAAACATCCTTGCCTATGTCTATGACTTTAAGGGTTTTAACTACTATAGCTTCTAAAACATTAAATGTTTCTATGTAATACGTAGATCTTGGACTCAATTTTGATTTTAGTTTAACACATGGTGGAATACTTGAGTCTAGTCTTCTGCATGTGTATAGCCAGTTTCTCCAGCACCATTTATTAAAGAGGCTATCTTTCCTCAAGCATATGAGTTTGGCCTCTTTGTCAAAGGTCAGATAGCTGAATGTACCTGAGGTTGTTTCTGTGCCCTCTGTTCTGTTCCACTGATCCATATGTCTGCATGCATACCACATCCTGCTGTTATCACTGTAGCTTTGTAATATAACTATAAATTTGGGATTGTGATGTCTCCTGATTTCCTCTTGCTGCTTAAGTTTGCTTTTGCTATTCTAGGTCTCTCTTGGTTCCATATGAATTTTAGGATTGTTTACTCTAGTTCTGTGAGGAATACTATTGGTATTTTGACTGGGATTACATTTAATCTGTGTACCAGTTTTGGACATATGGCCATTTTGAGAATATTGGTTCTGCCTATCCAGAAACAGGGAATATCTTTTCACTTTGATGCCCTCTTTGATCTCCTTTTTCTGAGTACTATAGTTCATTGTAAAGGTATTTTACTTTCTTGGTTCCACTAAAATATTTCTCAAAAGAGTAGCATAGTCATCAGCACTGGAGAACAGGTTAGACCAGTCAAGTTTAAAGGTCTCTGACATTCTACATATGATTCTGTTAATAAACAAGAAGGCAGAAGGCAGGAACTAGGTGGATTGTCTTGAGTATACTTTGAAATTCCCCAGGAGCACAGGCTCTCTTAGAAGCCAAACTAAAAGAGAGCAGAAAGGCGTTGAAAATACTAGATAGCAAAGATTTCTTTGATTTACTGACTGCATCTTGTCTAGCATCAGACCACCGTCTAAACAGTTACATTTCAGGCATTACCTAAATACTCAGGGGGTGCTTTTTATATAAAGTTTATTTGAGACTTAGTTTTTTACCTCTTTGTTGCCCAGATTACCATCCTGGGAATCAACTATGTATGTAGAATCCATATTTTACTATTAATAATGTTGATAGTAGTTGTCATGAATTGAGTGTGTGCTTTGTGCCAGACTTGGTATTAAGTGCATCATTCCACATTTCTCATTCAGTTCACATAACAAGTTGTAATATCCCATTTGACAGGTGAGATTTACATCCAAAGAGATTAAGTAACGTGTCTAAAACTAATAATAGCAAATCGTGATTCTGGCTCCTTGACAGCCGTCAGAGCAGCATTCTACCCACTGCTTCCCCATCAGAAAGCATGGTACAGTTGGACTGGGCAGTGCCAGCTCATCAGAACAAAGCCTGAAAACATTTGGTGGAAGGCATTTGGAAGAACTCTTCAGGCTATCTGTCCAATGAACTTTTGTATGAGTATTTTGTTCATATTATCACCAGGAATCTTCAGTCATGTTATTAATATATACTATTATAGTTCTCAATCATTTGATCGTATAATATTATGCTTGATCATATTATTTTAACTACAACCTCCCTTCTTTCATTTTACACACTAGTGTTAGGTCATTCTTCTCACTCTCCAATCGTCTCACCTTCTTTAGTTTACTTTCTCTCTGTCTCCTTCTTGGAGAATAGTACCCCAAATGGATAAGGAAGACTGTGTGCATCACTGGTTTGATGTGTTGGCTCACCAGAGGAGCTGAGGCTCTGAGAACTTGCTTATACATCCTGCTTCTCTGAGACTCAGTATGTAGTCTATAGTAGTCTGCCCTGTATTCTGTGTTGATGGCAGTTTGGAGTTTAATAAAAATTCATAACCACTCCCCAACCCCACTAGACCCAAATTGACTCCAAGGGACTTTAGGACTCCAAGGGATTTTAGGTACAGTAAGGTTTGGGCAGCACAGATCCTATGTCCATGGAGTAAACATGATGTGGCACAGACCACCCCAGAGGCAGTGTCCAAAGGAGACGAAAGGACAGAATCGGCAGGAGGAAGACCCCTAGCTCAACTTACAGGTCCGAAAAATGTAGGGAAAAAAATGTAAAGAACTTCTGCAGACCCTAACACCAGATCCAGCACCTCCATCACTGCACAGATGCAAGGTGAAGACACCAACTCAACTAGGAAACTGTGTAGCAAATTTAGAGTTAGGTAGTCAAAAAGTTAGGTAATCCAGGTCATGAAGATTATTAAAGGGAATTCATGTAAGAGGACTTTACTGAACAAATATTCTAAGTAATGAGTCCTTCAGGCATAAAAAAAAGCTGATAAAACAAAAGATTTCCTTTTTGAAAAGTAATTTTGTTTATTTTGCTTAAATTTTTAAAAGCCTAGCCCTCTTATCTACTTCGGCTTTCATTGGAGTCAATAGGAGTGTGAAAAAATTGACCTCATTTGAAATTTCCTTTCAGCAAATGGTCAAACCTTTGTTTTCTGCTCTATTGTTCTCAAAACTGGTACATAAAAATAATGCTTATGCTTCAGGCATGTGCTGGTGCCTTTAACCTCCTGTAATTCCCTGATTCACTAGTACATCTGTTTTCTGCTTGTACATGAACCTCGGCTCCTCAGGCTCCAGGGTCTCATTTATATTCTTTTGGTCCCTTGTCGATAATGGTTTGGTAATTCTTATGGATATAATTCTTGTAATATTTTCCCAGTGAAAATTGGATCTAAGTACATGATGTATCACATGCTACATTTTTTCTATTGACGCAACTTTATATCATATATGCATGATACGTGATTGAGATTTCAAAACCAGTTCTAGAAAAAATATGCTTCCAAGCGATTATAAACAAATAGATAAGCATAGGTATATTTCTGTCAGGCTTCAAATATTCTGATGAGATTTTAAAAACACACTTTGTTGTTTGACTTTCGAAGAGTGAATTTCAGAAATGTAACAAAAATGCAGACTCTTGGCTTTGTATTTTAAATATAGCATCTTTGGAAAGTGTTATGATTTTATAAGAAACAGACATTGGGATACCAAAGATTAGGATCTTCTAATAGTGATAATGACTGAAGTATTTGAATGGCCAATAAATTTCTTATGTAGTATTTTATAACATTTATTGGTTGCAGAAGCTTTTATCATTTTATTTCATTTAATATGATAAAAATGACATAACATTCTTATGTATATAGAAAACCTCAGTTCCTATTAATGAACCACAGTCATATTTAGAGTTTCAAGACAATTGAATTCTTAACAGTATGAAGAAACACTTACTTTCTTTGGCATGGAAATGATGTGCTTTGTAACCCATAAGAATGAAGACGTTATACATTCAAGAAGTACAACTGAAAAACAACACTGAGATTCTATCTCATCCCAGAAAGAATGACTACTATCAAGAAATCAACCAATAACAAATGCTAATGGGGGTGGGGAAAGATAAATCCTTCTCCACTGTTGGTACGAGCATAGACTGGTGTGCATCCACTATGGAAATCAGTGTGGAGATTCTTCAAAAAGCTAGGACTAGAGGTTCCATTTAAACCAGCTGTCTTCCTTCTTGGTTTCTTCTTGTCTTTCTTCTTGGTTTCTTCCTTCTTGGTTTCTTTATATATATATATATATATATATATATATATATATATATATATATATATATAATAGAGTACTACTCTGCCATGAAGAAGGCTAATCTTGAGACATTTCTAGCTAAATGGATGCACTTTGAGGTCATTCTCTTAAGTCAAATAAACTGGATACACATGTATAAATATGGCATTGTCTCTCTGGTATGAGAAACCAGAAGTGTAAATAAGGGCCAAAATTTAACAGGTATTGTGAAATAGAAAGATAATGTTCAAATGGGAAGAAGAGAGGAGAGGGAGAAAGGAAGGAATGGAAAAGAAAAAATGATGAGAAAAGAAGGAAAAGATAGAAACAAAGATTTTGTAAATAAGGAGGGGAAAAGGGGTTGAAGGTAAGGGTGGGGAAATGGGGGGGGGGAGAATCAAGTTATATCACGAACAGGCACAAATTCCCTATAATGAATCTGATCATTATGTATACCTAAAATGTACCAATAAACTGAATTTAAAAATTAAAAAAAGAATGAAGACATTATAAAATAGTGTGCCCACAAAATGCAGAGGAACTTAAGGTTTCTGTTCAGCATTTGGACAGGAATAGTTTAGGTAAAAGACTATCAAAAATATTATTATTTAAAAATTCATTTAACAATCACTTTCACATGTGAAGATGTAAAGCAGTCAAATATGATCTGTAATATTAATTTTAGCAATGATCCAATAAAGCCCTATTGTTGCAATTACAAACACCCACCATGTACGTGTCACCTGGGAAGCTTTTACACACCCCGAAGACCTGGATGGTTGATACTGGGTGTGTGCTGTCGATGGCCTGTATGCCGGGTGCTCAAAACAAGTGGTAGGCGTAGCCCTTGGCTTTCAAGAGGAGACTGGACGTGTTATACATCGCAATATTTAAGAGTGTTTAGGAGCTACCTGTATGTGGTAGCATACAGTGTTCCTCCACTAGAATAGCTCTTGGTGGGTTGTGAATTCAGGAATCCACAGAAGGAAAAATCCATAAAACCAAAGAGAAAGAGGAAAAAGGCACATGGGGGAAGATGGACAGTGGGGTTACCTGGAGCATACAGAGACCTCAGGTCAGAAGCCCCAGCTAAAGCACTGAGGGAATGGAGCCCAGTGGGCAGTGCCTGTGTTCTCCCCCAGCTGCCCCGAGTCAGCCTCTGGGGCCAAGCATCACATGCAGTTTTTCACCTCCACTCACAGTTTGGGACAGAGATACAAGGGTCCTGCTGGAGTCCCGGCAACAGTAGGAAAGGAGTTTCATCATGGGTTTGTTCAGATTTACATTCTGCAAAAACAGCTTCCCACTGGAAACCGTCAGCATTTCCTTAGGACTTTGATCTAAGGCTGATGTAAACTGTCAGTGTGGAGATTAAAACATGCAGAATATTCTCTGTACCACTTAACCATCCATGTGCCTGACATGCCATATGCATGCCAAGACCCACTGTCATTTGGTACCCAATCATGTCCCCTGCCTACCCCCATCCTGGAGAAGCCAGGCGTGAGAAGCTGGGGTGTCTACACTTGGCCAGAAAATGACTGACACAATTAGTAGACATCAGGACATGATTCTCTGTCTGGAAATTGTGGGTGATTGTTTTTCCTTCATTGTGTGCAGCATCCTTTTGAGATCGTTTGGGGAGGAATTTTGTCAGATGGGAGAATTGTGATTAATGACAAGGGCTCTGTGGAACCAGCCTGTGTGGATGTATTATCCTCAGCTGCACCCTGGCTGCACACACACATTGCTCTGTGCCAAAGCTGCAAGCCTTCAGGGCCAAGATGGCCCAGCCCTGTCATCTGGGTTGATGAACAGACCCAGGGAGGCTCAGGGGCTTGCCCGGCAGCATGTGAGGCGTGGTCCCAAAGCCTGGACTAGAACCAAGGTCCCTCATTTGCAGGATATTGTTTTCCCTGCCTCATACAATGTAATTCCACCCACCATTCTATTCAGCTGCTATTTATTTGAACTCACTGTATCTGCTAAGCTGGGCTAAGCCCTGGGGTTTCTAAGCTGGGTGGGACATGGTCCTTCATGGTTGGGGCAAAGAGGGGAAGAGAGAGGGATACATTAATAGTACATCTCACCAGTTTTAGAAACTTAAAACAGGAATGAGCACAGGCATAGAGGTATAGTGGAAGAGCACATGGAGCGTGTCAAGAGGGCTGCAGGTGGTGCCCTTTGAGCTGAGGCTTTAAGGATCCACAGGACTCAGTCCAGGGAAGACAGAGAACTAGGACGGAGCATCTAGCGGAATGAGCAGCAGGTGCCTCCCTTTGTGCTTCCACTACCACGTAATCCCTTGAGATCCTCCATTGAGAAACGGAAGGGTCTTCACCTTTAATTCAGTAACCCCGTTTCTCTTAAAATTGCAGGTAGAAGATACAGTGAGTATTTTTGGATTACACTTTTTCTATTTCATCAAGTGCAGGGTTGACCTAAAACACTGGACTAGAGAGAAAGAAAATCCAGTTGCAGCTGGAATTGCTTGAATCTGATTCAGTCCAGCTCTCAGACATTCCTGCTCACGACTGCAGCTCTTTCTGGAAACTGTATGAAGGTGGGATGGGGAAGGGGGGACCGATGGACAAATGAGTTTAGCTTTGAAGCACTAAAGACTACCCCGATAGTCCGAAGGGTCTAGCTGAAAACCATAGGTCAAACTGGATGCTAAATGGAAGTGTGGATGGAGGCCTCTGCCTGTCCTTGCTTCTGATGGCTTCATGTTCCATAGCAACCATAACACACTGCTTGTACCCCTGTGTGTCACGCTCTTGCTGCCTGCAGAAGAGGAAGGTGAGCCTGTGGATCAGAAGCCCCTTGTCACACGGAGGGGAGAGACAGGGAGACCAAAGAGCAGAATAAGAAAACTAGTGCGGAAGCCTGGCTCTATGTCACTTGGCCTCCTCTCATGAGGGACAAAGCTTTCTACTCAGTGCTTTGGGGATACCAAGAATGAATAGGTAATGTTCCTCTCCTCAGTCACCTTACCTGTGACAAGCTCTCATCTGTATGAAGTGGAACCATATGACCTAGTTATTATTAGCAGTATTGCTGTCACCAAGGAAATCTGAACCTTTGTTTCCTCATCTGTAAACTAAGGACAGCAGTTTACGGGGCTGTCATGAAACTTAAAAGGATAATCTATGTAAAGCACCTCATATAGTGCCTGACATATAATAATATATGCTCAATAAATTGTGCTTTAGAGGAAGTGAGCTCTGACATGTGATCTTTAAGTTTCTTCTTAGTCAACAAAAAGTCGGGCTAAAATAAGACAAAGCAAAGAACCGTAAGTTTCTATGTACTTTAAAACATAGCCGTGGTTATGAAAGTGTGATATATTCATCTTGAGGTTAACTTTGAGAGCAGTTAGAATTGTGTATTGTTGGTTGATCAGCCATATAAACTATTAGAGTGGGTATTTGATTTTCTTTTTTACCATTGGCATCAATTCATCTTCCTATAAAACACCTTTAGATTCCTCCTTGATCTACTGCGGTTCAGTTGCCTGCCCCAACTATCCCCCAAATTCAGGGACAGAGAATGTAACATTGGTCACATAACCCTCATCATAGTAATTGGTTCAGTGATAAGGTGACCTCTGGTTCAATGATGAGCTAGAGTCTATGAGACTTCTGCTGTGGCTTCCAGGAGACTTTCACTGTAGTGGCAACATACAGACTATGTGTGTCTCTTTTGTATTAGTGAGAGAAGAGCCTGAGAATGTTGTCAAAGTGCAAGAGAATCCCCAAATGGAGAGAGAAAAACTAGGGTCTGGTGCCACTGAGTATCTAGATGAAGTCACATACTTAAACTCTTCGTTATGTGTGATGTGGAATTCATTGTCTTTCCTACCTTCTGTTGTTTCTTCCTGAGTAACCAATCAATCAATTTCTCCATTACAGATAGGTTAAGTCTGTAAAATGAGCTCACACTAAAGAAATATAAGCAGAAGTGACATAAGCCACTTTCAAGCCTTCCCCTAAAAACCACCTATGTGATCCTGCAGTACCCTGTCAAACACACATGCATATACACATCTCTACATTCTGGGAGATGTTGCAGAAGATATTGGACCAGGCTGTGGGATGAGATACAGGCAGTATCAGGGAAAACCTCTTCAAGAAAATGACATTTGAACAGAGACCCGATTTGTAAGGTCAGAAAACAGTGAAGCTGTTGGGGCAGAGGCAGAAGAAAGAACACATATGAAACACCCAGAGCAAAGATTTTGAGACAAACAAAGGGCGTGAGCTGCTGGAGGAACAGAAAGGGGTCCAGTGCTGTTGGAGCTGAGTAACAGCACGATGAGTCAGGTAGTGTAGGTCAGGAGTGGTCAAGAGATCTAGATACCGAGCCCTGGATATCAGGTGAGAGCTCCAGAAGCAGTCAAGACTGAGTTGTGGTGACCTTGTGGGAAGGAAATGATGCTCAGCTGGCATCACGGGAGCCAGGGGAGAGACACAGAAGCTGGACCCAGAATCTCTTAAGTGTTCTGCGTTTCTCCCGGGTACTTGGCCAAGACCAGCTTTTGACCCTGTCAGGAATAGGGGAAGCTGGTGCATACACCCCTCTTCATGCCTCAGGCTCTTTTTTTCATCTCTTCTGCCTCTATTCAGAAGATCCTGGTAGAGATCTGAGGGTGGCAGCTAGGTTAACTGACCTGACAGGTTACCATGGTTCAGCAACCACTTTAGTCTATTAGTCATTCCCCTCTGTTTCTACTATATTAAGGAACAGATAATTTTCACATACAGATTTACTAGTTAGAAATGGTATTATCACTGCCTGACATGTGTATTTGTTTGTTTGTTATCTGCCTTACTTAAACAAGATTGCCCAAAGTCTCGCAAGGGCAGAGACTGTTTTATCCACTGCTGTGTTCTCACTGCCTAGAACAGTGTCTGTCTTATAGGAGCAGCCCAGCATGTTTGTCAAGTGAACACACATGAATAAATGAAAAATCAAGTGAACATTCAACTCTAATAGGCCTGGGTATGTGCCTGCTGTGTTCTATCCATAGACGCATTACACCCAAATAAGAATATTTACAAGTTCATAGAAGTTAATTAAATATTTCCTCTGCATATTATACGTAAATGATGGCTAATTAATTAATCCTGGATATCACAGGATTATTCCTTTGTTTTCTTGGCTACTCTAATAGTAATTCATATTTTTATGTCAGTGCAAACTTTGACCTTTTCTTTTCATTTTTCTACAAGAAAGGTGAGCTATGCTTATTTGTATTTATAATAAATGGGATGGATGTTATTTCAGAGAAAGACTATTGTTTGCCCTTTAATGCTAAAATTTACCAAATGCTTATTGTTTACCTGGTATTTTCTAAGTTCTTCCCATGTGTCACCTTGTTATTGGGTACCTGCTTCTAAAAGTGGCTCACTACATAAATATTACCAAGTTCTGGGTTGCTTGGCTCTCCTTCTGAAATTAGATGCCAGATTCTTCTCATCTTGAAGAATTGAAAGAACAAGCAAAAAGTAGTGGTAGAGTTTATTTGAAAAAGTAAAAGTGAAGCGTGGGGGAGAAACTGGCTCTGCAGAGCAAGCTCGAGCTGAGTAAAAGAGAAAAGGCAAGATAAAATCACACCCTGGAGGAAGCAGGGCAGGATATGGTGAGGAAAGCCCCATAGCAAGCTCCTCTTGGTATTGCGTCCTCTAGTACTGTCCAAATCTAGAGGAAGCCTGTGAGGGCTTTTACATAGGGTCCTGAGAGGCCATGCCGGGATCCCAGCCTCAGGCTAATAGTGAGTCCAGGGCATCCTATGGAAAACCTGCGCCAGTTCTCACAAGAAGTCCATGTCCAGAGCTTTGGGCACTGTTCTGTGCACGTGCTCTGGGATCTCATAATTAACAGGCCATGCCAACTTCCCCAGCCAGCTATGCCATGCCCTAATCTTCTGTGTCCATCTCATCTGTATAATAATTGCATGTAGTACTGCTATTGTTGTTATTCTAATGATTCTTACTTTGTCTGGAGATTTGGGGTACTCAGAGGTCAAGAAATTTGCCGAAAGTCATACTACTAGTAAGTGGAGCATGCAGGAACATGCTTGACCCCTAGGCTACTGAACCTGTACTGATATATCAGTAAACGTCATGTAAGTCTTCATCCACTGACTGTGTAGTTGGTATATGAGATATAGTAACTGCCTCGAAGACTTCGTATGAGGATGAAATGAGTTAATACATGCAAGCCAGTTAAGTCAGGAGCTGCCACATGCAGAAACTCAGTGTTGTGGAAGATATACAATATATATATATAATTCATACATACACACATACACAGACATATCTCTAGATTTGGGGGAAGGGTTGGGCAGCCTTTTTTTTATAGAGACATGAGAAGGGTTTTTTTAGAGGTCGATATAGGATGTACTCAAAGCAGAGCACAGATACTCAGAGTAATAAGGCACTATACTAAGGACTGAATCTTTTATGAGTTTTGGTTGGTAGAAGTCTGTAGAATTCAATAATCTGTAGTCTTAGTCTAGTCTAGTGGGTGAGAGAGTATGGCCCACCCATAGTGAGATAATGGTCCATTCTTATGAGAAATTCCCAAAGAGTAGTCCAGTCAGGGACCCTTAGTAGGTGAAAAGAGGCACTCATTTGTAGGTAAAAGGAAGTTGCCCAGGTTTACTCTGTTTTGGAAGAAGAGAGAAAATAATATAATAATAAATTGGGCTTGTATTCTGAGGCTGCAGTTTTTCTTTAAACTACAATCTAAAAATCTCAATTTCTCTGTCTCCTTTCTGCCTAGCTTTTATTGCCTCTATCCTACTTCATCTCCCCTGCTCCAGACTTCGGTTCCTTATTCTTAAAGGGGTGCAAAAGGCCCAGTGACCTCTCTTCATGTCACTGCTTCAGGCTGGGAGGGACAGTGACCCTGCCTAGGCAGGGATCGAGAATCTTTTGACAGATCTAAAGGAGACATAGGGATATCAGGCTTCATCTTTTCGCTAGAAGAAATTCAGAGAGAAGAACCACAAGGTTACTGACATTAAATAAAGTTTATTTTGCAAACACACAGAGAGGGAGTGTGACTCTTCTGGAGAGACTGCAAATGGCAGTCATTCTTCAACAGACCTGAGGGAAAAGCAATCCACAAATAAAAGTAGCTGACATTTATTCAGTGCTTACTGTGTACTGTATTATGCCCTTGAGCCCTCACCATACCCCTTCAAGTTAGTACTGTTGTCTGTATTCCAGAGACAAAGAGATGAAAGCCTGGGGAGGCTAAGCACTTGCCTAGGGGCCCCCAGCTGACTACTGTGCACTATTAAGCCAGTGCTCTCAGGGATTCTGCAATTCTAGCCGTTGTAACATCAAGCTCCTTTGCTAGTAAGAGGAGGTTGGTATAAAAACTGCTGCCATCTAAGGTTTTTTTACAAAAAACCTTAGATGGCGTAGTCAGGACAGAAATCCTGGTAATTTTTTAAACTATGTAATTAGAAGTCTCTTTTAAGACGATTATTTTCTTTTAAATCCCATTCATTTGCTGGATAATTTTCTTGAAGTAGCTCTAATAGCACCATTTTAGTATAATTACTTGAGATATAGGTGCCTAAGATAGAATTCTTAAGAGCAGAGCCTCATTGATGAAAGATAATTTTGTCACACAGTAATAGATTTAAAATAAATCCCAGTTGTCATATCCATTAACACTCAGGTTTTCTATATAGACTGGTTGTCTTTTTCTTCATTGATTTATTTTATTCATTCATTCCCTCATTCAACAAATATGTGTCATGAACCTACATGGGATTTTTTCTTTCTAAATGAACCTGACAGCTTCCAGCTTGCATTGATCTTACCTTACTCTCGCAGTTGAAATTGCTAGGGAAGCAGGTTAAGGCAGAAAATTAGGGGCTGGTATAGAAAAGCTTAGTCCCCAATTTTAAAAAGGAGTCATCAATAGTGGATGATGCTGGTGAAGTGAAGCCAAAATGAGAACAGGCTGAATGGGAAGAAAAACCCAGCAGGGTAGGAGAAGAGTGGGTTCAAGAAGAGAGAGGGCAGAGTCAGCAGTATTCCCCCATGTTCCCTGGAAGAAAATGCATTAGAGGAGACTTGGCAGGTAGAATAGGAAGCCACACTGAGTCAGAGGAAAGATAGTAGGCAGCTTGCTTAAAAATCTGCAAAATTACCCAGTTTGCATATCCCTTTGTCCCCTCCTCTGGAGTTCAGCTTGACAGCCCATAGCACTGCTGTCTCCTCTAATTCTCAAGAGTAGAGAGCAGCCAGTTCTATAGGGAGACAGAGGACTATTGGAGCTCCAGGAAAAGCAAGCAGGAATGGGCTAGAATTCAAGTCTTCGTTTGGATCCTTCAGGTGGCTAAAAGGGGGAGGTCACCTCTCAAAGAAGCTGCCACTATTTGTTGATCTTACTTTGTGTCTGATTATTTAAATCAGAAAGCAAATTGTAGCGCTCCTAGATGTGTCTCCTAGATGTCCTAGGATAGATGCCCATGGGCTCAGGGTAGATCTATAGGTTGGCTGGAAATGTAGCTTCAGCTTTTCTCCTTGTGGAAACAACTTGGTCCTCACTAAAGAAAGGATCTCAGATTCTTATAAGGAGTCACACAGAGCAAGAGTATGGTTTATTTACTCACGAAAAGCTGTCAGTAGTCCTGTGAGGACACTTGACATAATGGTTATCCATCCATCACTGTCAGCCAGCTAGACCATGCCGCGTTACCATCCCATCATCATAGATCACCCTCACCCCAGTTGTGTCTTCACACTGCTTTCTAGCGAAGCCAGGCCTGGGTTTCACATCAGATTATCCTTGAGGAGACCAAGGAGCAGTGAGAGAGGGATCTTGATGAGATCATACAGCTGGGAAGCAACCAGGGTAGGATCTGAGGTCAGATCCTCTCTTCTCAGTAGAAGAGTCCTCTCTTGTGTCTCCTTTTCCCCTAGATCGAGAAAGAATATTCTTGCTGTGGGGGTCTCCCTATATGCATTATACTTATGGAGTCCTTACACGTGCCACTGCTACTGGGCAGGTTGAGGCTCTGCCCTCTTGGACTGAAACCAAATTTCATGAAAGCAAACTGCAACTGCCATCGAAGTATGGGGGTCCCATATAGCCAGCATCCCTGCCAACACACTGGGAGGCTGTATATTTCCCTAACAAAATAATTTGTCCCTTTGTCCTAGGTAACTTGTTTGAAAAAGACAAGACTTCCCCACTTCAGAAAAGTGTAGTAGATGAAGCCTTTTGGATGCCCCACATAGTGATGGTAAACCTTTTAGAGCTTCGTTTAGCAACAAGCTGCCCACTGCAGCTCACGAGCCACAGGTTCACCAGCACTGCTCTCAGGTAAATGTCAGGATTGTTTTCTCAGTGAATCTCAGTAGCCCGTCTTGTTTCTTCTTGCAAAGGTAATGAGAGCAGTAGCTATACTAACATATAATTCCAAAGTGAAGAAATCACTGGGCAGGGTTAGGGGAAAGTACATTTTTGACACCTTGCCATCTACTTAAATGGGCTGTCATCAGCCTGAATTTCACTTAGGTCAGGTGTACCAGAAAGTTACAATGCCAGAAAAGAGTGCCAGGAGATGGCACCATTTTCAGGACATATTGTTGGTACCACTGATTGGGACTATCTTTGATCACTGTCACCTGCTGCTAAGGAAATGAGTGACTATAAATTATATAAGATACGAGGCTCCTAGAGGCACATCAAAGATGAATCCAGGTCAGGATACTAATCAAGAATCTGCAAAAACAATCCAGCTATTCAATTTAGGGATAAGTACTGAGTTCTTCATGGGCTTTCATTTTATTTAACTACTTGAGAACAATCCCATGAAGCTGCCAAGGTGACCTAGAGGGACACGCAAAGCTTATGTAGTAGAGAACTGACGGGACTTTATATAGCCCACAGGATTCTGTAGGCTCAATCAGTATGTTATGTGGAACACCATTCAGGGCAGTGAAATGCATTTCATGCTTTAGTTTTTCAAAGGAAGCCTGTCAGCAAGTTTCCTGTAGCAGAAAATAACTGTGCACCATTGACTATCACTGAGAGTCCTATCCAATCATAATGCCATGCGATGGTGAGGAGGGATTCAAGGCTTTGCTGGAATAATAGGACACTAATCACTTCCGGTCGGATGTAATTATTTCTTTTGTGGTGCTGGTGGATGTATGAATGCAGGCCAGGAGGGTTGGACACAATGACTGAAAGTGGTCCTTACCTTTAGGTCAAGTCCATCCTCCTTCTTCAAAGGCCTGGTCTCTGTCCTTGTTCAGACTTGATGAAGAAAAGGTGATGCACTGGTTGAGGTGGAGGTTGCTGTGACTTAATTCAAAATAAGGGAACAAGTATTTCCATACACACTCAGTGCTCTGACCCTGAAAACATTCACACTATGGGCCCTGAACAGACATTGCTGACTGACTGCAGCACTGACTCCCTAAGCCTGGGCTCAGGCTAAGTGTCCTTGACAGGGGGCTCCCGGCAGCCACCAAAGGTCAGCAGGCCTTGGCAAGCAAAGCAACACCCAAGGGCCGTCCTGGCATTTAAAATGATTTTCTCAGGGACAAGAAACCACGGCTCCTCACTTAACACATAGCAGTCTTTGCTGCCCAGGGAGGGTCTTCTATTAAATTAGAATTTGCATCTTGAGCATAGTACCCACAGACGGATGTGGGTATATTTTTTAAGTGGGGAAAAAACCCGTGCCAGGCTACAGAGACTCACAGCTCTGGTTCAAAGGCTGAGTGATACAGGGAGTGTGTGCACAGCTGTAGAAACCACTGCCATGGTTCATTGGCTCTTGAGACATGAGATAAAATGAGTGAGACTCAAACTAGATCTATTCCCAGTTTAGCTTTTCTCTGTTTCCTCTCTTCCTCCTCCCTCACCCACTCTATTTCCTCTCCCTTGCCATCTTATTTCAGTTGTGACAGATTTACAGGAAATCAGGCAACATACATAATAGAGATCTACCACTTTGAGAGCATCATGATAGCTTTGGTGAGACGCTTCAGTACATTAGCTTAAAAATGAGACTGCCTGGGTTTGATTCTCCAAGCCTTCCTGTACCAGCTATGACCTTGGCTAAATTAATTTCTCAGAGCCTCAAAGTGCTCAGCAATAAAACAGAGTTAATGCCAGCAATGAGCTATTGTGAGGGTGAAAAATACTGTTACTGTTACCCAGATGAATAGAAAATATAACCCCTATTTACACTTTAAGTGAGGAATTAGATTGGGGAAAAAAACAAAAAAATGTACATTCCTAGTAACCATAAAGCACAAGCTTATAGATATGATAATTCATACTTTGGGAAACATAGGGTTGTGGTTTGAGTCTGTAATGTCCCTTAAAGGTAATGGCTAAAGGACTGGTCTCTAGTTTAGGTGCCACTTTGGGAGGTAGTATTTTTAGGAGGAGGCTTTGTGGAAAGAAGTTAGGTCCCCGGAGACATGTCCCTAAATGGGGACATCAGGACCCTCACCTCTCCCTTTCTCTCTTTCTCTTGCTTTGTGGCTTCTGTAAGGTGAACATCTTTGTCTATCCCATGCTTCACCACCACAATCTGCCTTACTGTGGCCCAAAACTAGAGGGCTACCTGACCATAGACTGAAACCATGGGCCGAATTAATCTTTAGTCCTTCTCAATTGATTGTTTCCGGTATTTTGTCACTGCATTGGAAGGCTGACTGACATATGTGGTATCCTTTAGGTAGCCTTCATTGATAATGACCTAGTCTTTCTCAGTAATTAGTATCAACCTTGTACACAAAGAAAATGTCGCTCGGAGTTCTCTGTGTATTTGTACGTCTTGACACTGAGTGGGGCTATACTGTGTGTGTAGCACTCATCCAGGTCACAGGGACAGTGGCTGGGACTGGAGACATTTAGAGTGGCCTATTAGCAGACATTGTGTGTTCTGGTTTGAGATTCTTTAGCTACACTTTTTATTTATAAAAATTGCATGGAAATTTTTATGTGAAACAGAAACCAGTCGTTGCTAGAACTCCATTACCTAATCCTCTTTTATCTACTATAAAGTCATTTTCAACAACCAAAGATTTTTGTTCTCTCATCCATCCCTCTGTCCTTCTGTCATACCTCTGTCTATCCATGAATCCATCCATCCACCCAGCTGTCCAGCGTGTATTTAATACCTCATGTGTGCTAACGTGATAGTAGGCTCTGGATACAATGGTGTATGCAAAGACAGAATCCCTGTCCTTTTGAAGCTGTATACTTATAATTTGGAAATTTATGGTAAAATTGCTTTTGTTAAAATGCAGATATCCTACAAAACCAGACAGACTGAATGTAATAAACAAGACAGTGAAGAGCAAAATGGAAAAAGCAGAAATGGTACCTGTTATGGCCAGGACAGGGGCTCTCTGTTCCCCTCAAAATCCACTACATCTTCCACTCATCTGCATAATATTCCTAGTGAAAGACAATTAATTTCTCAGCATTTAGGGCTGGGATTTAGCTCAGGGGCACAAGCGCCTGGCAAAGGCAAGGTTGTGAGTTCAATCCCTGGTACCAAAAAAAATTTTTTTTAAGTACAAATAAAAACATTTTAGAAATTGTGTGGTTTTTTTATTCAAAGCATATAAACCATGTGCCTGCTTTCAACTAGATTGCCACTTCAAAACCCCTTCTATCCACAAATTCTGAGGGGAAAGAAGAGAAACCAGTGAATGGAGAAGGGTCAGAAACCTCTTACCAGGGGTTCTGTAAGTTGAGCCTTAAAAGGTGATTGAAAGCTTGACCTTACACACCTGAGATTTCCTGTGTTGAATTAGCAAATGCTCAGAAAAAAAACCCACCATGTGGCCAGGTATGGGCTGGCGGAGAGGTGTCCGTGAGGACACAGAACAGCTCTGGTGCGTGGTGCGTGGATCCCACACTTGTTCCCAGGTACTTGGCTGGCCGCCCAGTGATCACAGGGGTGGGCTGGGTTCCCATCTCCTCTGCTGCCTCGGGCCTCACCAAGGGCTCCCTTGCCACTGCAGCTGGGATGTCTTGATTTTGCTTGGTTGATTTAATTTCTCACTCCAGAGGAAGAAATTACAATCTATGCTTTCTAATTTGCCTCTAGACTCCTTTTGTAGTTACCTTTAGCACAGCAGCTCTGAAGTACTTTATTTTAGATTAGCTGAGAAGTACCGAAGAGAGTATTTGCAGAGTCCCTTGGGGACAAAAGGATTTGTCCAGCTGGACTAGTTCTGGTGTTCACCGCACTGTGATTCTGTGGAGAGAAGTTCGGAGGTATGAATTCCAACTGCATCACTTTAGCCAAGTCTGTTAACCTCTCTGGGCCTTTTTAATTTTTTAATCATCTAAAATATGAAGCATGTAAGTTAAATGAAAATGCTCTCAGACTGGTTAGCCAGATGGTTTTAAGTGGCTAAAAGATGAACATTGTTGATTTCCTAGATTATGTCCATTTTTCATGATCAGATTCCATTTTTACAAGGTGGTACTAGGCCAATAATGCTGTCCTTTTTTTAAAAAAAATAATTTAACCTGCATAACACTTTCCTCATGTGATTTCTTCACTCCCAAGTGACTATGGGGCAACAGTCCCAACTATCACCATGTCCAAGTAGCTAAAAGATGAGCACTAGTGGTCATGTCATGACCACTCAGAAAGATTTACTATTTTCTTCAGATAGATGACTTAGTCTATTTTTTACTTATAAATAATTTGTAAAGCTCTTATGAATGCTTTTCATATTACCTAAAATAAGATAAAAACAGTACACCAACTACAAAGTCTTATAGTGATCCTTTACACTATTTAAACTTGTTCCCAGGAAGCCCCATAGATCTCTTTCCATAGAGTTTCAGTAGGTCAGTACACTTATTTGTATTATCTCTGCAAATGGAGGCTTTTAAAAATGTTAATTTATTAATCTATGTTTATTCTGCTGACCCCAAATTTCAACTCCAAGTGACTCAAGTACAGTTACTAGTGAAGAGAAGGTATGTAGCAGCAAGTATTCTTTTAAAATTAAAGGAAGGAAAAAAATTAAAAATAAAACAAAATTAAAGGAAGGGGAAATGTGTATGCGGGGAGGCCATCACTGTATTACGGGAAGGACAAGGCAGGCTCTATGGCAATGATTTGCAAACTTAAGCAAGTTCACAAATACTTGGGGGGTTTTTTTGAAGGCACAGAACCCCATGTCCACTTACCATATAGGTACAGACCAAGTGATTCTTACCCAATTCCAGGAATACACCACATTTTGAAGTTTATCATCCTCATGTAAAAGTTTACTATTTTTAATATATTTGGAGGAGTTTGCTTTACTAATAAAGCATTAACGTGGTAATGCATGAATACATTCATGTGTGTATACACATATAAATATAAAAGAACTGCTATTTTTGTAGGGGAAAATGTTTGAATATCATTGATTTTATATTATGTAATGCAACAAAGGGAGGTATCATAAATGGGGTCCGGGAAGAAGAAACATCACCAAGCATGAACGCACTTGTTTCTAAGTCAGTGTGCTGGGTTGCAGGGAAGCCCTGTTCACAGTCAGCTTTCTGACCTCTGTGGGCAGAAAGCTGAAGAAATCAAACTGCGCCACCTTTTCCACCCTGCAGGTGTTATGTGTGTCATCAGAGCCCCAGGCTCTGCAGCCAGGGACCATCAGAAACTGCTGCGTCTCTCCAGAAGAATGCCATTTTGCAAAGGGAAACATTCACTTAGCTACTGTGTTGATTCATTTGCAGTGTCCAGTACGAAATACACAGAATGGAGGCTGGAACCTAAAAATACCAAGGACTCCAGTTTTGTGACATAAAGTCAGAGTCTGAAGAAGTTAAAACTTAACAATTCTCCCCACAAATTTCATCCTTAAAGACATTCTACTACCATGATATGCGGTGTAAATTATTTATACTGTTCTCTTCCCACAAACAAAGGACTATAGTAGAAAAATGTTAAGCCATAGAATCTGTAGTATAGCAAAATAACTCCAAAATTCAAATTTTTAAAGTGAAATGACCCAGAAAAACCATTCAGGCACCTAAGATCTTGAACATCTATTGGTTGTCAGAGCAAGCTGAAACCACAGCTCTGAGCTAGAGGACTTTTCAGTCTCATGGAGAAGACAGAAATAAACAGACAAACAAAATGTGGTACTCGGGTGGAGGTACATATCAGGGACCTGGGACATCCAGGAAGCAGCACATGAGCCAGACAAAGGCCCTCAGAAAGATCACGAGACACCTGAACTGGGCGGGCATGAGCTGGCCCCAGTAGAGATGAAGTGGGAGGGATTTCTAGAAAGAGAGACATGCACTGAGAGACCCAGGAAGCTGCAGGGCTGGGGTGGTGGGGTCACACTCAGCCCACTTCCAAGGGTTCTGTCTGGCTGGAGCTTTGGCTGAGTGGGCAACAGGTGAAGGTGAGGGTGAGATCTTAACAACAGCAGCACCTTCTCGGTGCCAGCAGTGTGCGGAGACGCCATCCCTCCTTGCACCTTGTTCACCTCACGACACTGACGCTTGAACAAGTGCTAAAGCAGGATTCTCACCAGAACGTCCCACTCTGAGTTCTGTCACCTCAGCTTTGCTGTGAGATTCCAGTGATCCGCAGAGGTCAGCGTTGTCTACGTCAAGCAGTTTGGATGCGGGGAGACATTCAACGCATGAGCTATAAGCTGAGCATCCTAATCTGAAATCTGAAATGTTCCAAAACCCGAAGCCTTTCAATCCGAAGGGCTGACATTCTGATCAGAAAGTTTCAGGTTTTGGAGCATGTTGGATTTGCAGATTAGGAATGATCAACCTTCTATATACATATTCCAAAAGCTGGAAAACTCTGACAGTTCTGACCCCAGTTTTTATATAAAGAATACTCAATTCTTAATTCAAAAATGGGAAATGGCCTACTTTGGCCTAAAGAGAATTAAATTGAAAAGGTTATATCCACTTAATGGAATAGGATGTAAGCATTAAAATAATAATTATCAGCATTTGAAATATAGGAAAATTAGAATGTAATATTTGGACATTTTTCCTTTGTAAAATGCTAAGTGTTCATTATGAGGACTTTGTACTAAAAATTTTTTGTAAATTAATAAAAAATAAATTTTTAAATGTTCAGTCAAGTAATAATTTTTAAAATGCTATTTCTATTTGTATGTGTGAATAATACATATGTGTTACATACCATATATATTACACAAAAAAATTAGGATTGTAAGTATATAGTTCTATGTCACATTTGTTTTTTAATATGAATTTGAAAGCATTTTACTATTCATACCACTAAATATTCAAAGAAAACATACATTTTAGCATCTGAATAATATCCAATTTTATAGGGAAATAATTAATTTAAATGAATTTGGAAAGATAAATACCATTTGGACTTTGTGATGATAGCTGTGGAGAACTGTGGGAACAAATTAATAATGTTTGCATTGTGGGGAAATTCTATTTTCTTAAATGTGATTATTTTCACAATCCAGTGTTATAAACGATGTCTCAATCTTTGGCGTCTGTTGAGTCAACAGTCACATTTTTCAGTAGAGGTTAATGGTGAAAGTTGTACTTACGTTTGCCATCCGGCCTGGCGCTGGGTTTGGAGAAGGAGAGGAAGGGAGAATGGGAGCTCCATGGTGACCTCCCAGTGTCACTGCTGTGACAGGGAGACCGTGCCTGCCCCAGAGCAGGGGGAAGTGGGAGAAGCTGTGCTCTCCTTGCTGCCCACCCCGCAGTGTCTGCCGCCCGCTGTCCTCTAAGAGATGCAGAATTACTTTGTCATGTAGTGAGTAATAAAAACCAGAAGAGACCTGTTTTATTAGGTTTATGTTGTTCGTGTGGATTTATTAACTTGATACATTTTTCTTTTCTTCAGCGCGTAGTCACAAGCAAACCAGGAGGGACAGCTGGGATTCCCATCCTGGCTTTGGCGGTCAATGGCTCTGGGAAGGGAATGCTATTTGATTTGTGGCCGGCTCCTGCTGTTCTGTGGCACCGGCACTGCTGTATGGGGAGGGGACCACCTGTGGGCCCAGGAGAGATGCTGCAGACAGAGTGGAAGAGCGTGGTGTCAGGCACCTCCCAGCAGTCCTGAGCCAGCAAAAGGACCGGCCACAGGAAGTTTTTCCTAATGAAAAAGCACCCACTTAGCCCCGTTTGGGGACCATTCTACCATATTATATTTGTTTAAATACATCTAAATATCAAAGAAAAAGTCACTTTGTTTTAGAAATATTTTTCAGTTTAGAGGTTTGCTGTAAAAAGGGCTTCAAACTATTTGGGGAAATTTACATGAAGGATAGATTGTAAGTCTATTTTAAGAATACTCTGTATTACCAGGAGAAACCCTAACTTTAGATTATCAAAACTGTCTTTATTTGCCAGGCTCCAGAACTGATATATCTAGTAGTGTCTCCTGGGTATCTCGGCTCCTCACAATGCCACATTCCAATACCTCCTGAACTTGCTGACATTGTCAACCTCAGTGCCTTTGAGCACATGCACACATACCCGGCAAATGTGTTTTCATCTTTCAAAACCCAAGGAAGACATCTCCTTTTGCAGGCATGCCTTCCTTATGTACCTAGGCTGTGTTTTCTCTATCTTCTCTGGGATGTTTTGAATCTCGGCCTGTTGTCCTTAGGTGCCACACTGCCATCCTTTTGTGATGTATCTCTCCATCCTGAGCAAGAGTTATGTCTCACTCTCATCTGTGTCCTCCCAGCCTGGCATGTAGTAGACACACAGTAGGGTTTACATCAATGTAGACACTTCACTGCCTAAAGCAAGCGGCTCTTACTTGAATGTGTTGTGCAACCATTATGTCCAGAGGCTGGACAGGTTCCCAGTGGTCTCAGTGATGCCTGTACCAACCCCTTTAATTTCTAGAAGGAAAGGCAGTGAGTGAAGACTCTCCTCAAGCTTCCCAGATGCCTGATTAATATTCTCTGATTCCTATCTCGGAGTATGCTTAAACCTCTCCCTCCAGTCTGACCTACCTGGCATGGAAACAAGAATTTACAGTGTTTCTCACAATGAAGATTGCATGCCTGGCAACTTGACTTAATTATTTCTGGAGCTTGATTCAGGCCATTCTTGTCTGCCTATGAAGAAAAAGAAGACTCCAGTACTTTTTGGCTACTTTTGAATCAGTGTTATGCCAAAAAAAAAAAAAAAAAAAGCAAGAGACTTTTTTTCCGCTTTAAACTTGGCATTCACCCCTACAGCAGAGGTGTTTTTTTTTTAATTTCAAGAGAACATTAAAATTTATGAATAAAGTTTTGTATTTCTTCATACAAAGTTAGTAGAAATGTCTAGTGTTGCCTTGGTTACCCTCAATCTTACGCATAATATAAACAAAAGCATATTTTTCAGACTTTCTCAACCTTGGTACTACTGGCATTTTGAGCTGGATAATTCTTTGTCCTGTGCATTACAGGATGTTTTGTAGGGTCACTGGCTTTTACCTAATAGATGCTAACAGTACCTCCCCTACTAGATGCTAGTAGTATACATGTATGTACACGCGCGTGCACGCACACACATACACACACACTTGTGACAATCAAACATTCCCCAAACACTGGCAAAGTACTATGGGGTGCAGAGCAAAACAGTCCCATTGAAAACCACTAATACATACCCTGTGACACACAGACCCGCATGCCTGTGACATACATGCTGATACTCTCATATAACCTTGAAAAATTCACTCATTACATGAAAGTCACTTGTTTTAGAAATGATTTCTGCAGTTTAGAAGTGGGGTGTGATATATAGGGTGTGTAGGTAAAGCCATACCCAAATGAAACGGTAACCTCCCTGGAAGGGTGACAATTAGCGTTCCATTTCAGAGAGGAAGTGCAAATCGGGAAGCCAAATGGAGACAGGGAGTGAGCCTCCCAGTGAGGAAGGCCCACATTCTGCTCCTTCTTTCACCTCTTCTAACCTTGGTCATCCTTTTCCACTGCCGGATGTCACATTGTCCAGATCGCGCCTTTGGGAAGCCCAGTTCTCAAAGACTGGCTCACGTACGTTCTAACACACTTATCCGGACGTCACACCTGCTATTTTTAGATTGCTTACTACATTCTTGCCAGACCTGATGCTAAATGCTTAACCCACATCACTTCTTTTAGTCCTTATGATAATTCCAGCAGGTATGGAACTAAGCAGGGACAGCTGTTGAAGGGTCGCCCAGCACTACTCTTGCCCATCACTTCTATCGATGGTTGAAAATAGGAGGGGCTGGAGAAGGTAGGGACACACTGCATGTTCTAGCGGAGGCACCCAGAAACCTGCTTGGGGAGGCTGCTCCTCATCAGGTGAATGTACATGTGATCCATATATGCGTTCTGACTGTATTCTTACAGTAATTAAGGGTGAGGTGGAACTAGCTCTCTGCCTTTTCAAAGAAGGATTAAGCTGTAAAATGTAGAGTGCTTACCTGGATTATTTCTCCCCAAAGTTAAATGTTCAAAGGAAGGAGAGATTCATCCTAAGCTTGGAGGAGGCCCGGGCTCGTTTGCCTGCTGCCATAGCTGAGGTGTGATCACAGGCCGGCTGTGACCGGGAGCTCCGAGCTCCGAAGAAGAGAAAGTCCACGCGCAGGGGGCGCAGGGTGTGGGAACTTCTCAGGAAGGCCCAGTAGCTTCCCAGTGCTCTTCTCCAACTGGAAAACATTCCCACCTCTGCCTTCCAGGCAGCAGGGTAGCTCGTGCTGCCAGGAGTGAAGATTGACCCTGTCACTCGTGATGTTGCTAAGCACTTGGGGCACAAAAGCATGACTACTTTTCTGGGGCTAGTGTGGGGAATTTTCTGAAGAGTCTGGAGCAGAAAGTCAGCCCAAGCCCAGTGGGTTCCTTCGTTTCTCCACCCGCCTCGCAGTGTGAGGTGCAGCGCCCTCTCCCAGCTCTGAGCACAGGGTCAGGGACAGAGATGCCCCAGCAGAAGACTGTGAGAGGAGGATGCCCGCACCAAACCTGCTGCCACTCGATGGCTTCAGCTCCTGGCTGGCCTGTGCCTGGCTTGGTATCACTGCCAAGAGAAGACAGGGTCCAAGCTGGGACTCACAGTCAGGAATGCAGCAGAGTGAGAACTCCAGTGAAGTGAGAGACCACGTCCTGGGGGTGGGCAGGGGTCCCTGGAGTGTTTGAGGAACCCTTCACATCTCTGGCCTTTCCCTTGGAGGGCGTTACTTTCTCTGTCAGAAAACCCTTCTCTCTCCGGCACAGGTTATCTTGTCTTTCAGGAGAAACTTCATGATTGTTTCTTCTATATGGAAATAATGGATCACTTTCCTGTCATTCACAGAATTCAGCACATAGTTGTTGAATGAACGTGTTATTCCACAGTAGGATCAATGCTGTTTATAATAACAAATGATCCTTGTTTAAAACTTTAAGCCATACTGAAATATATAAACCATTCAGTGTTTAGTATTTAGCCATCTATCATTCATTCAACAAATATTCATGAATGTTGACTGTTGCTCTAGTAGATACGAATGCTGTAGAGGAAGGAGGAACACAGATTTTCAGCTTCTGAAAATTGGACATTCGAGGTGGGTGAGGCAGACTGAACCAACAGCAAATTCATCATGACAGATAAAACCACGAGAGGGAACATGAAGCAGGCAGGGTGGGTCAGGTAGGTACAATGCTGCTTGAGCCAGATGGCACAGGGGACATCTGGGGCGAGGCTTGGATGTAGCTGAGGAGCCAGCTACAGAGACTTCCAGGGGAAAGTAGGTCCAGGTGTGTGCACAGCTGGTGCAAAGGCCCTGGGTGAGACAGAGCAACAGGACAGCTTTAGGGGAGAAGGTCAGACAGGCAGCAGGGACCAAGTCATCCCAAGCTTGATTGGCCATGGAAGGGATTCTGTACTTCATTCGACGTGCAAAGTGACACCAGGGGGCAGGAAAGATCCATGATCAGATTTATACCTGTAAGGGTCGTTCACAGCGTTTTCATAACCTTTTATTGGTGCATTCATCAAGCACTACTGTGTGGTAGTTATGGCCCAGATCCTGGGCAGTGGCAGATAAAGGACACAGTACATGGTTTTGGGAAACCCACAATCTAGTGTGGATATCGCTAGACAGACAAGCGCAGCTCATCAGGCTGATGACATGGTCCTCACGGTGGAGGGCTGAGACCGGCACTCAGGGACCCAGGACGAGGGTACAGGAGGAGAGTTCCAGACGAGGAAAGTACTGATGGTGTTTCTAATCTGCGTGAGTATGCATGGCTGGGGAGATGGGCCACAGAGAGACATCCTTCAGTCTGACAGAGTTGGGGAAGATCGCTGAGGAAAGGAGATTTGATTTCCAGGCCACATTCTGAAAAACAGAAAGCAGTCAGACAGGCAGAGTCCAGTCCAGGTAAGGCCCGAGGCAGCGGAGGGAGCAGCTGAGTTCATCAGCAGGGTCAGGACAGGCAAGCCTTGAGGCCACAGATAAGGCCTGGGCCCCTGATCTGAGAGCATCTGTAAACAGCCGAGGGCTGTGCTTGGGCCCGCATCTTGGAAAGGTCACTGGCTGACAGAATGGAAAATGTTTTGAAAGAAAAAAGAGGCAGGAGTTGGTGAATGGTTGGGAGCTGTGCCATGCTGAGACCCAGACAGGAGGTGGCCAAGTGGGTCTGAGCATGCGCAGGAGGTGGAGCGGGAGAGGCCCGGATGAGCGACTGGACGTGGAATGCATTGGAGAAAGGTGAATCATTAACAACCAGCACAGGGCCATTTTGGAAATGGTGGGTGTCAGGAGTATTTGCCCAGATAGCAAGACAAACAATATAATGTGGGAGAGGAAGTAGGATGGAGGGGGGGGTGAAAGATGATACATACTTTTAGGGGCAGTTGGACACAGCTGCTTTGAGTGGGGAGACTGAACTGAGGAGACCTCCTCGGGAGTCCTAGCGGGCAGGTAACCCAGGGGACGGTGAATGGGATCTCTGAGGGCCACTAGCACTCGGGGACTCCCTGAGCCTCCGGCTAGCTGTGCATTCACCTCTCAGGTCCTTCGCAGTTGTCCGCGCATAGGCCTGCACTGTGGCACACACTGGGAGGCCGCTGAGGCGGGACAGGCACCCCTAAAGCAGCAAGGTCTGTGGACAGGTGACCTGCAAGGTGAAGGATGAGCGGAGGCCTCTGCCTGAGAAGTGCTTCCCATCACCTTCTCGTCGTAGTCTTTTGGAGGCATTTAGGTGAATGATCCACCAGCCTTGTTTTCCCGCGTTGTACTTCAAGATTGGGTTGAGTATTTTAGGACACCTCCTTCTCTTCACTTTATGCCCGAACTACATGAGAAGAACAAAAGCAAGTTGCCTTTTTCCCCTTACACTAACTTCTTTACTCACCTCACTTCATAAATAACTCATGTAGCCTTCAAAGGATCACTGCACTGTTATTTAAAAAGGGCTTTTCCCACTTGGATCCTTTCTGCCCTGTGTCTGTGGCTCTCGTGATAACCCTGCCAGGATCAGGGGTATGCACGTGTCTGTGTGAGTGCCTGCTCTCCTTTCTTCAGGGTGAAGCGGAATTGCAGGATTGTGTGATTGTTCTGCTAATGTTTTGGGAGACAGCCATATAGCATCCACAGTGGAGGCGCCGTTTTGCCTTCCCACCAGCGAGGCAAAAGAGTTCCAATTTGTCCCCACCAAAACTTATTATTTTCTGACATTTAGATAATAGCCATCCTAACACATGAAAAACAATGTGTCCTACCTCTTCCAAAAATTCTAGCCTTCTCCTGAGCACATATGTTGGGTAGTTGTTTATTTTAAAATTGACAGATTGATATAAGGAGTTTCATTTTTGACAGTTAAACAAGAGCAAAATGAGGTCACTCTGAGACCTCCTACTCCAGCTGTAAAAGGCAATGTCATGGTCTCCTTAATAAACTGAAAGCACATCTGGAACCTGTGAAAATGAGGGGAAAATGGGTCTCTTCTAATTCAGAGATATTGCAATCAAAAGTGAAGACACTCTTCATTGTTTTTAAATATTGCTCTGTGACCACTGTATTAATATTCATAAAGCTCTTGAAAGGAGATTATCATTAAGGCCATTACAGTTGTCACTGAGTTTCAGAGCCCTGCTACGGAGATTAACTTGCCCCTGCTCTTCAGGTAAACTGTGATTAACT